>NNCF01130699.1:4268-22366 GCA_002313205.1 Laupala kohalensis
CACACGGGCGCGATCGCCCTTGTATCGACATGTACTATTTTCTCGTTTCCTTATGAGCAATTTCATAGGTTCTCATGCCTTAGAAATTCAAAATTATTCTATATTATGTATTCGTTCGACATTTAAAAAACTTATTCGTAATTTTCCGCCATCAAAATCTACAATTTTTAAATCGGTTTGTAATACTGCATCTTTTGGAGCGTCAACTCATGATGCAACACCTACTGACAAACGTACGAGATAAGTAAGAAAGGAGGAAAACAATGAATTCAGTGCTTAGAACATTACAACAATACATTGACGGATTGACTAGCGGCTTAATGAGATAGCAGCCGCATAAGTTGGAGATAGAATTCGCGTTATCTACCGGTTACCTAATACGATGGCATCGAATTGCAGAAAGTATTTGAGTGGATCCCAAAAGCGAAAATTAAAAATTGAACAGCTTATCGAAGCTAAAAAGTCGAAACCTATAACCGCTTTTTCGGTTTGCATCAAGTTGAAGATTCAACTTCAAGAACAAACTGGTATGTATCGAATGTTTTGGTACCCATAGGAAGTGAGAAATTCATTGTTGACTACATGATTTCTGAGAATAGGGTAATGCCGGCGTATGGTTTTTACATATGAAATTCTTTAATCAATGTAATAATGAGGAAGGTTATAATTCGCACTTGTATCAGTCCCTAAAATAAACATAAAATGTAATAGATTACATAAAATATTGAATATCAAACGTAGAATGTAAAAAGTTTTCCGTCAATGATCTCGCGGACTGCCTTGTATATAAAATTTCCGTATAATTTTTTATTTGCGACTGCGCATTTGTGCATTCTATTGAAGGATTTTTTTTTACAGATTATCGCCTTGTCAAAATTTTTGTTTATTCGATAATAAAATATTGACTGCTTTTTAGGTTTGACAAAAATAAGCATCTTTCTAAAAAATGGTAACAATGTACTCGGAGAAAATATTTATAGACTGAGTCTTATCCATAACACGACTGAGTCGTGTCAACCAAAAAAATTGTTTGTTACAGTGACCAGTATCGCCATGACAATACTTAGTCCTGCGCAAAACAACACTGAGTATTGTCAAACGAAGTATTGCTTACTATCTTAACCAAATTTTGTTTAGTGACATGAATCAGTCGATATATATTTTCTTCTTGTAGGTTGTTAGTCAAAATATCATGGTTGAAAATTATAAATAAATTTTAATAAATAAGCTGCACACAGAGCAACAGAACTGCTGCAAATAAAGATATTTAAAAATATATTTCTAATTGTATTTTAATAAATAAGCTGCACACAGAGCAACAGAACTGCTGCAAATAAAGATATTTAAAAATATATTTCTAATTGTATTTTCAAGTTTCGGTTGCAGAAAAACCTATTATTTTTTTATATTTTCAGCTTAATTGATACTACAAAAGCAACTGAAGTTTAACTCCGTTCAACTGAAACAGATTTAAAAAATTCAGCCGATAGAACTGAAAATTGTTCCAAAAATGACAACAGTGATGACGAAGATATCTACGTTGTGTATGTGTCTTTTATTTCGAGTCGAGGCGAAACTCATCCCAGATTTTTATAAAGAACAAAATAATAAATATCCATCTGACAAATGTCATTTTTCGAAAACTACACTCTAAAAAGAGATTCATATTGTCTGTAGGTCCATGCCAAACTGGAGGACCTTTTCCTGTTGACACAGACAAAGGAGGTTGCAGAAGGGTATCTCATCGACAATTTCGACGAACAGAGAACGTAGGTGAGAGACGTGTTTGTTCCTTCCTCACCTCCGTTAGCTTAGCGGGAATGGAAGGCACCACAGAAATGGCCCAACCCAGATAGTCTTAAGGTGCTGTGCACTTTGGCTTTGCCACAACCGATAACAGAGAGGCGCTAGGACGCAGGACCGTAGATTCGCCTCTGCAGGTAAGGGGCGCGCAAAGAATTTTTTTGCCAAAGGCACAGTAGAAATCTAGATAGGAGGGTGGGAAGAAAGTCGAATAACTGTTACGTAGGAATGTGTTATGAATGCCTTGTTTCTAAAATTTGTATTGTTTTAGGTCTAGTCCCGGTGTGCTCCACTTGTGCAAGAAATGGTGAGCAGTTGGTCACATCAAGGTGAAACAGCTGTCGTAGATGTTTTGCTACGCGACATTCCTGAAGATTCCAGTCTTCGAAGGCGCTCTCTCTCTCTGTGCAGCTAGAGCGCAACGAAAGATCTGTGCATGGTAGACCTTGACTGTGCATAGGATTTCGCGTCCCTGGGACTTGCGTGGTTCATTTTCGCCTGTTCTTCGAAGTTTGATAATGAGCTGCGTACTGTGAACACTCCTTACAATCGTAAGCTTTCTTTGAATGGGAGGACACACAGTCATGGTGTAAGATAGGTGTGACTCTTCGGGTCAATCTGCTTCCATAGTTCCGTTGAGGAGCGTTGGTCAGGATCGTCCATTAGATCGCTCCGTAGCTAGGCAGGGATTTTGGGAAGTAGATTTGGCCAGAGGGGTACTAGGTAGGAGGGTAGGTAGGCCTGTGTGCACAAAATGGATGCCGTATTTTGATTGCTTCTTGTTAGGTTTTCAGGAGATTATTCTTTCGTGCAGAGAAGAAGTGGAACTCCACGTGGCGTCTAGATTCCTCGACACTCTTGAGTTTTGATACCGCGCTGCTGTGAAGTCGTACGGAATTGTGGCTGCATTGATGAAAGTATTTTTCTTCTCACCAGTAAGTTAAATTTACTACTCTACATCTCAATTTAGTATTTGTAAATTAAATATTCTTTAATAAAATGTGATAAATGCGAGATTTTTTTGAAGTTATTGTCTTCCAAGACACTCTTTTCTTTGTATTGTCAATCTTTTTAGCTCCCGTTTACGTGGACGCTAAGCCAGTCAGTATCTTTGTCCCTCTTAGTCAGGTTAGACTGAGCGTTTGTTTAATTAGAATAGTCTTGGAATGCAAAATAACAAGTTTTTCATACATCGATTAAAACTTAATTTCTCATTTTATTTTATTTTTTTCCAGATGGTTAAGCCTAATGCGTTCCTGCCTGTTGCTGTCGCAGACTGAATCATCACGAAAACGTCTCAACTAATTCTTCATAGGAAGTCCTGACAGAAAAATGTTAATGTAACATATTGAATATTGTATGATGACCTTGTTCTCATTAAATATTGTATTCTTATATAGGTTTTTCTTGTCCAAATTTCCTGCATCTTTACCATCAAATGATTTCTTTTAGAATATATTTGATAAGTTTCACATGAAATGCATCAATTATTTAAACTTTGTTATTAAATTTAACTTCATCAATATCGCCACTGTTAGTTTTATTAATTAAAATCTAAAATCCCATTTCGCTACTTTAATTTTTTTGCAAATCATTGAATTGGTTTATGCCAATGTTCTTAGTCGTGCTTCATTTATTTTCATTAGCGTCATTTGATATAATGGTGTCAGGAAGAACCCAGTCCTCAAAACAAAAAAAGAATCTTATTGAAGTTAAATTGTATTAAAAATAAGAATCTTCTTTCACACCTTCTTCGATGTATTTGCTACATGAAAAGATTCGTTGTAGCCGACCCTAATAAAATTTAAGAAAGTTGCACGGTAATGACCTATTCCTGAGTATATTTCAGGCAAAGCCATGATCAATTTTATGGTCGGTAATTGGATGTAAGCATTTAATTATTTATTAGGTTACATTTAAAGCTGAAGGAAAAGATAGGCTCCATGATCCCAAGCTTTACGAGAAGCAGCTTTTAAATATGTCTGACAGATGACACAGTGTCCGTCAAGACCAAGGACATCGCTCCTAATACTTGCTTAACTAAACGAACGTTCGGTAAGTTCATCACATACTAATCTAATGTCTGCAATTATAACAGTTCTGAGAAGCTAAAAAGCGTCGATCTTAAGACTTTTCTAAAGAAAGAGTAATACATACGTACGCTAAATATGTAGAAATTATATATTATACAATATACACTCCAACATAAAGTTGATAAGAATATCTGTAAAAAAGTAGAAGTTGATGTGAAAACCTTAAACATATGAAAGAAATGAGAGAGAAAAAGTCACCAATAAGAAACGTACTACGAAGGCAGCCTTAATCATTTTGACTGTAGACACGAATATTCTTGATTATTAAGAAATTATTCACAGTTCCTTCACGTAGGATGAAATTATTATATTTACGTTATTAAAAATTTCATGTCATTATACTATTTACAATTGTCTGGATAATAGTTTAGATTATCCCGTAATGACGTCCCGTAATGTTTAAAAAGTAACGTCACATGACACTTTTACATATTTAGGAAAACGAATTTTCGTATCAGGTACGGAAAATTATTTATCAGATAAAGGTGAAATCGGGTTTTACTACTCTAAAGAACATATTTGTCATATTTCCACCTAACATAAGCCCATTGAATACTTCCCGTCTTTTTTGCTCCCCATATTATCCGCGGTGTGTTCCAAACCTCTAATCTGACAATTGCTTTATTGTATGATTCAATTCACTAAATACTTCGTAGCCTTATGCAAAATCTCGCGAATTGGGTTCATGCAAATATTGAAACACCAGCTAATATTTTCCTGACGTCTCGCACGACATACTTTTGCAAAGAGAAGAATGATAACTTTGTGTGTCAGTCGCTGTCTCGTGAAGGGACGGCTCAGACGAATAGAAGAATTTCTATTTCATCCGTTGCATACAGAAAAATAGATCGGTCGTTAGACTGTGGCATGGGAGAAGAAAATGCTGAGTTAATTTGTAACATTACATTAGCTAGATTGGAGACGAAAGTGTTGAAAAAATTGTTAAATAGATTTGCAATATCGATTTTTTAATCATATTCTTTTCCATCAACAACAACATTATCAATTTTTCTACTTATGTCATATTTTTTACCCAATTTCTCGTTCACGAAAGACTATAATTTTTTGTCATTATCAAGATGTTTAACCCTATGTTTTTCGAAATTTCTCTTCGCTTGTCTTAATTCATTGTGGAGGTTGTTAGAAACGTATTTGACGTATTTGACTTTTAATACAATGTTATGATGTTCGCTTTTCCATCTTCTATAAAGTATGTTTTTCTCTGGTAAGATTGATACAATCATTAATACAATCATTCCTAGACTTTTTTTAAAGATCTGTATGCGACTCGCGCTTTGGATAAAACATTGCTTATTAAATTCATCAAACTCTCTAATGAGTATAGAAATCTCTTAGAGTACGGTGAACCTCACCGCCAGGTAACAGATTAATCTCTAATGAGTGATTTATGTCGTCGTTAAGGAAATAAATCCAATTCTCACAATTTCATGAATTAAAAGTTTTCTGTAATTAACATAAGGATTGGTTTGTCTAATTTTTTTCCACGAACTAATTCGGCTTTTATGTTAACAAAAAGCGGTTCACAGTCTGTTATTCTATAAGCAAGCTTATGAGCTGTTGTTTGCAAACTGTTAGACTTACAGAGTATATTATCAATACAAGAACTTTTTCCATTATTGTTCATTCTGGTCACTGACGAGAATTTTGGTAAATATTGAAATTCCAGAAAGTTGTTATAAAATTCCTCGGAATCTTCATCTTCCATATTCAAAATATCAATATTGGAATCTCCTACAATGAAATGGTTTGTTTTGGAGTTTTGGAGTTTTCTTGAAGAAGGAGTCTAGTACAATCAATAAATTCTTTCTTTTTTAGTTCTAGACTCCTATAACACTTATTTTTATTTGTTCAATATCGTTAATTCTAACTGGTGCATTTAAAACTTTTAGATTGTTGTATGAAACCGTGACATTTTCCATATATCTTTTTTTTTATATACAACACGACGCCATCAGATTGGTTTTAACTGCTCTTATTGTATTGTAAATCATAACCCGGGATATTTCGAAAAGAGGGATGTTTTAGTCCCCATGTTTCCGTGCATGCAGAATTTATGTCAGGTTTTCTGATCGAACTAGTCTTAAAGAATTTAAATTTTTATTAAGACTTCTGATATTCAGTAGCATTAATATAAATTCTCCCTCATTGGATAATGTTAAATTAAGATTTTCTACATTATTGTGGATTAATTCCGTCAAGTGGCACAAATCGTTGTAGTCAGGTTCGGGACAAAACTTACAAAGATCATCCCTATTAGCAGTATCAAGATTATGCATTTTGGATACATAGAAAGAAGAACTTCAAAATAAAATCAAGTGCTGTAGTTTGTTCTTTCAATTTCTATTTCGAGGGCTTAACGTATATAGGGCAGTTTTTGTGATTCACGTTATGGTTATGTACTTTAAGACCTTTTCTAACTCAATTTAAGCTGCTATTTACTTTTTCTTCGGATCTGCCTTGACGGGCATCATGAGCCCCATAGCACTTATAGCAGGTGACTACATTTAGCCTAAAATTAGCTGCTGAATGTCCAAATTTCTGACATGCAAAGCAACGTGCAACACTTACGTGGTTTTCGATCTTAAAGGATTGCCAACCAACGAACACATGTCTTATGCTCGCCAACAGGAAGGCGGCCACTCCAAAATCCAAGACAAGTTTTTTGAGGTCGTCTTGACACCAGTTTTTTACCTTACTCTGAAATCTTGGACATCAACTGATGGGAAGTTAGTGTTTATCAGGTCTTCCAGGAAGTTTTGTTCGTAATTTGTTTGTGTATGCCGTGAATTATAATTTTTGGTGACTTCTTATTTTCTACCTCTTGTAATTCCGGAATGTTCATTATGGTGTCTTCTAATAGATTTTTGTCCTCGTTCGTTGCCACATGCAAAATTGCATTTTTGTTGGCAGTTTCCATGAGTCACTTTACCTTAACTGCCTTTTTAAGGGGAATTTGATTTTCTTCATTGCTACCAATCAAGCGATCCTGTTGGCTTCACAATCACAGGGTCAGTTTTTTGCGGCAAGTTATCACTTTCGGCTCTTTTGCTAGTGCTTGCAGCCTTAGCATAGGTTGTTGTCGGGATTGTTAATTGTTTAGTGGAAGCAATAACCGAACTTATTATTTTTTCCACTATTTGCTCAATAGTGTCTTCAGATACTATAGATGACTCGGTTTTCGTAATTAAGTAATTTAAAGTACTTCTGCATTTTGTGCATTCTTAGCTAGCTCTTTGGGTATTTGGATTTTATTCATTTGACTTGTCACTCGAGTGTTCGCCTCTTGCGTTTCTTCATTACGCGGAGTCCCTGCGCCGTCAGCTGCGGCGCCGACCTCGAAGGCCATCGCTCCACAAAGTCAGTACACTGGCGCTCGCCGCGCAGGAGATCCGAACATGAGAATGGAGGCGCTGACTATACAAAACTGCAGTCTCGCACTGTAGAAGCACTACGCCACAAAAATAAAACTTGAATGTTCAATTAGAAATATTTCATGCACAAGCGTCACTAGTAATAAAATAACAAAACCATGGTACTAGTTTTTACTTTGAGAAATACACACACAAAACTCATCGATTAACTCGTATTTTAACCAGTAAAATTCTCAATCATCGGAGAGCTCGAATGAACACATCCGCACTCCACGAAGACTACTGACTGATTTGCTGGTAGTTCCCGTATTTTTCTACTTTCGTAATATTAAATTTTCACTTTTGTTAATTAAAAAACAACAACAAATACCAGGAAGAAAACTGCTCAAAGATTTCCACACTGATCGAGCCTCTACGCAAACTTGTGAGGGAGTGAAACGCAACAATAAATTCTTTTAAAATACTTCCGAATGAAAACGATTCTACCCCCTACACCCATTATAGAGAGAAATATCGAAAAATCCAAGATCCCGTTTCTAGATTTAATTTAGCAATGTTGAGGTACAATAATCAAATTGATATATCAACCAGTGTGTGAAATATAACGAGAAAAAAAAGTAATGACAATGGGAGGAAGGGGGTGATTTTTCGAAATCTCAAGTAGACAGCGCTCTTCCCAGTTTTGAAGCTCAAATGTGTAAATTTTCATCATTATGGGATTAAAACTGTAGAATTGTACAAAAGACATACACACACACACACACACACCGCCCGCAGCACTGTTCTTTATATATAGAGGTGGACTCGACATATTGTTTAGGTTCATATCGCAGGGGTAATTTTATGTGCATTATAGGGAAAAAGATGTCTGGTTTTTTTATCATAAGACCTAGTTCTTTGATGTCCAATATATCCAATTCGCTGGACTACACTTTATCTCATTACATACCACGTTAAAGTAATATGAAATGGAAAGATGCGGAAATATTCAGATTTCGAAACGAGGGAAGATAATCTTCAAATTAAACTTGTGCGTAAAAACCACTTCTACGAGTATTCGCATCGATAAAACTCACTGACCGAATGACCTCTCGTCGAGACGAACAATCTCCGTTTACGAGGTTGCAACCCTCACGGTTCACCGATTGTTGCACTTCCGCCTTTATCTCATGGATCGTGACGTCACAGTTCTGATTCCGAGCGACATAGCACAACGCTATCATGGAACAACCTAGACCTCGCAGAAAACATTGAGATAGAAGATAAGGCAAATATTAAAGATAAGACATAAGATAGATGGGCATCCACTCAGAATGTGACAACATTTTCTTCATCACCTTTATCTTATATGAGTCATATTCATTTCTTTTGAGATCACGTCGGAAATATTGTTCCTCGTCGAATGCTACAATTTGTACCTATCTTTCCCGGCAGCCTCTTAGGCATAGTGAGGTTTGCGTCGTCCAGTATATATATATTCCATTACACTTCTATTACAGTTCCTACGTGTTTGTATTCATATAAGTTTAGTTTTACATGTACCCAACCTCAGCACGGTTGTATACATTAATTCTGTAGCCCCATCCTGACCCGAGTTTTTCTCCGGTTTTTCCTTCGGATAGAGACGGATATTTTATAGAGGTTCTCTGGGTGTTGCCTAGGGGCGACGTCTATCGCAATAATAAACCTCGAATACAGTGATATTTCAATTCTTATGATTTATAAACAATATTAAAAATAATATATAGTTCGATAATAATTCGTACATGCGAAATTAATTTTTTGTGTTAAATTACAAACTTGTTGATATACTATTTGTGTTATAACACGTAGCTAACTTTTTATCTTACCTAGGAGTGTGCTGAAATGTTAAATCCTCCGCTGACATTGGGCCCTTGATCGGAATTGATTGGGATGGTCCCTTGCTTGCTTCTGGAGAGTGAATCAGTTTATTGTCTTCCACGTGGTCATACGCAGTTTGTAACTGCTTTTTTGACAATACATCATTTATCAATAAGCTTACTTTTGCATATTTTGGAGGCAGAAAGGTGACATCTTAAGGTACCCAAACAACATTTGTCTGCAGTATATCAGGTCCCATTTCGATGAATTCATTATTGAGAACGAGCGAAGAATCGAACCCCCACTCTCCTTAGCATTTATATATCTGGATTTTCGAAGCGGTTTTATGTAACTTGAAAACTCCGTCTCGTGTCGTCCTTCAACGACTAAAACGTGGATTTGGACCAAGGTCACAGAGTGATAACGATTGTGTCGCAACGCGGCGCGACGTCTACGTTTCGCGATTCTATTGGATTCGGTGAACGAGGAACCACACAGGGGTGAGTACACTCAAGTATGTTAAAAGTGGCGTTGGTTTATCATTACACTGGATATAATTATCGCATCTAGTAGGGACGAGTATCTGGGACTTGAGTGCTACCGTTTTATGAACAACTTTTTGTATTTTAAATCTCAATCACTAAAATGTTATAAAATGAAACACAAAACACTTTTGTTGCAGTTCGTAAAAAATTACCCAAAACACTTTAATTAGTTCTAAGATAAAATTTTGTTATTAATTTGTTTTTCATACCTTTTTTTTTTCAATTGACTCACTCATTCTAAAGTCCGATTCAGTGCTTCACCCGTCGGAGTGATTCATCCTCAGAAGTTCTTTGAGGCTTCAGCCCACACACGCTTCCTGTGCATCGAAAACAATGTGTTGTTGTTGTTACACCCAGTCCAATGCTTTCTTATGGGGCAATATATGAGACACTTCCTATTTTGAAAGTAGTATAATGTACCGGGAATTAATGAAGTGTGATTGCGACACATTTGAGTCAGGGGCTGCACGAAAAGTTATTATTTTTTATTTTCCAATTACACACAGTGTGTAAGGAAAGTATTGTAATCGTCGAAAACACAATTTTGAGATCTCTTCGAATTGATTCCGGGAGAGTCAATTTTCAGATTTTGGAGTTGATGATGGATATTCAGATTTTGTCGTTGTGTGTGTGTATATACGTTAAGAATTGTGTTCCCCCAATAACTCACGATTAAATTGACGTATCGAAACGAAACTTGAGATTCGACTTTGAACGCGTTGGGAATAGAACCCTGTTTCTGGACAGAAGCTTATTCCGACTTCATTTACACTCCGCGCTCCACTTCCAGTTTCTTAATATTCAACATTTTGAAGACATGCATCGGAACACTTTGATTGGTCAGTTAATTCTGCGCACAGATTTTGCTAAACCGCATTGCAGTACGTGGCACCGTTTTGGAGATACAACGAAAATTGTTTACGCAAAAACGGATTATTTATTACATTTTGAGTGTATTAAATGCACCGGAGTAAGCTACGATATGAGATGCTTCCCATTCTATCACATTTACAATGACACTGTTTTCTTCCATAAAGGATGAAAGAATACATTATCATCTAAATTTCTTTAGCGGTTTGGAGGACTGGAATATTGGATCGACTTCATTAATTTCAAATATACAATATATCTGTGTAAAATACAATAAATAGAAAACGAAAACAATGACTAAGATCAGTCTTACACAATTATATATTTTTATGTACTTTCAAAATGTATTAAAGTGGTCTGTCAAGTTTTGTGAACTTCGTGTAGAACTAAGTAATTTGATCAACAAAACACGGTGTAATTATTAAGCGCGTTTAATTAGTACTGACGATATAAATAAATACAAATTAGTATAGTAAACACGCAGTATAATAAAACACAAGGGCTCTAATGACCTTGCCGTTGACGAGCCCTAAGTCCCCACAAAAAAAAAAATAGTGAACACAAATTATTAAATGGGAATTATATTTCTATGAAATTAATCATGAAAATAAGTCTATCCTTCTCTCTGATGATATGAATGGCGTGTTGTTCATCGCATAATGTAAGGTGTGATTAGGCGGGACATAAGTTTCCTTCAGCATAATTGTTTGTTTTATGAAGGACAATATTATTTGAATGTTCATAATGAACATCAGGTTTAATTAGTCCACCTACCCCAGAGGGTACGCGAACTAAGTTTGAGAACTACTCATGTAGAGAGAGAGAGTATCGATTACGTGGTTTCAACTCAGAGACATAGAGCCTAGGGGACGCCTTTGTTTAACACCATAATGAATTGAAACAATAAAAGAGGAATGTTGAATTAATATAAAGAACTTAAATAAATATAAAATATAATAATTGTAAACCGTATTTCCCAAATTTCTTGCTTTTTGGTGGTCGTATAGTTTTTATCTACAACTAATTTATTAGATTTAATCGAATAATAATTTACATAATTACTAGATTAAATTAGGTTACAACAATTTATATTTTCATATTGTTTTAAAAATTATTAACTTTTCGAAGAAGGAGAAGAAGAAGGCGGTAGATAGTTTTCAGAAACTTTCAATTTATATTTATTAGGTAATATATATTTTGAAAAAAATTTGTAGCACTGAAGATGACCGCCATGTGACCGAAAAGGCCTTTTGCATCAATAAATAATGACAGAATGACGAAATCTTTTACTTCTTGTAATGTACATAAATCTGCCAACATCAGACCAATTCCTCCAGTCTCCTTAACAAGTTAACAAAAAGGGCTGCTTTTTTTAAATCTACGAACTATATTAAAGAGTGAGCAATGCACGAATCGTTCCATTATAAAAAGTAAACGCGGTATCTTGTAGGTAAACAAAACAGGTTGTTACCTTGAGATTAGAAACCTGTATGTATCACTTTCCTTGTCGCAGGAGAGCCAACGACGATGGAGAGAGGGGCAGGGGTAAGACTTCGGAGGCGAGCTTTGGAAAAGTGGAAAATTGGGGGAGGTGTCTTAAGTTAAAATAAAATATTTAATCTTTTAATACATAAAACCTTCAATATTGAACTTTAAAAAATGAACAATGTATGGAAGAAATAGTTTAGTGTCGGTTAATAAAAAAGTACATTAATACGAATCGAATTAATAATTCCTATGTATCCACAAAATGCCCCAAAATGACTTGTCTTGAACAATTTATTTTGCTAAATTAATCAAGGTTTTCACGGATCGACTGATCAACAAATTTTACATTGCAGTTATAAATCTTCTAATCCTATACGGATTAATTCATCAATGCCATAGTAGTACATTGAAATTGGTTTGTAAAAGTAGGAGGAAAAATTCATGACGTTTGGAAATTTTGAAATTAGTTGCAGAAGGTAATATTATTCTGGATAACAAACTCACCCTCAGTTATTTTCGGAGCCGCGTACCACTTAATCCAATATTCTGGATTCGCTTGCAGTTTTCGCAGTTTATATGGAGAAAAAACTCCTTATAAAATTTCCAATGAAAAAGATAATATAAGTTTTTGCGATAGGTGTAGTCGTTTGCGTCCTATATGCTTTGCAATAAGGGAGTAGTTTTCAAAATCACAATTCACACATCATTTTCGAGTTCTATTGCAAATTAAAGCCTACAAGCACCTACGGATACGAATGTAGTGACTGATTATACACAACGAAATCCCAGCTTCAATTCGAATTCGGGCGGGAAAAATCTGCACGCTAATAGAAAGGCGAAGGTTTTTTATATCTTCCTAATAAAGTAACTCAAGAAAGAAAAAAGTGATATAATTTTTTTAGAAATGCACTTAATAGGTACTTAATTGAAGAGAATAAAATAATATAAAAATCAAAGATGTCGAGGTCCAAAATTGTTATTTTTTTTATTAATTTGTTATGAATTGACCTGGAGAAATCCGCATCCGAGGTTCGCGGACAAAGTTTAAGAACTACTTGTGTAGTAAAAGTAAGTTAATTATGTGAACTCAAAGACATATAGCCTAGGGGACACTTTTATTTAAGACTATATTGAAATGAAACAATAAAAAAGATACATTGAATTCAAAAAATAACTTAAATAAATATAAAATATACTAATATTAACCGTACTTCCGTCTTCCTTGACATCTTGCTTTTTTTAAATATTCGTAAGTAATAGTTTGACAAGAAATTAACTTTTTCTCAGTCTCTAACAAACAAAAAATTTACATTTTATTCATTCTGAGAATTAAAAAATTCATCTACTGCATTTTCAGAAAAAAATATTATGACATGTATAATTATATTAGTATGTTTTGCTTATATTTTAATTTCTTGATTTAGTTTCGTTCATGTAAATCGGAGACTACAAATCTTGAAACCAAATTTTAATTTCGTATTATACTTCACATCTATTTTACACGACAGGAAAAAAATCCAATTAAAGTACTTGGGAATACTGTGACAGATTATTTATGTAAAATATAGATGCTCAGTATAGACATGACTTGAGTAACAATTCGTGTCCTAAAATAAGAAAACGCAATGATACATTTTAGTGGAATTTATTTTATTACTAGAATTAATCCGATTCTATTTATTATTTATTTGGTTATCATTTCGTAGTTGTCCTATTCATATAATAACAATTACAAGGTTTATTACTACGCTACATTCAACATCTCTTTTAAAAACTCATCTCGTTTCGGTTAAGCGACAATTTTCTTCAGTGCTTCCTACTCTTCGTACTCCTTCATGCTTCAATGCTTGTCTGTTTAACATCATTTCAGAAGTATATTCTTGAAATACTCAGTATCCTCATTCACAAATGTCTTCCAATCATTTGTTACAGCCTTACCCAATCTCGCTCTCTCATACCCTCTTTATAGACACTATGAAATCGCAAGTTCTACATTGTCGATTTCTAGTCCGCAACGATAGTCATGATCTCAAAAACGAAATTTTCCCTAATAATAAAAAAGTAATAATAAATTTATTGTAAAAAATCTGTTGCAAACTGCACATGAACACGTGGAGGATAATAAATTAATTTACTCTCCGGAAGAAAGCAAGGGACCATTCCATCAATTCCGATTTAACATTTCAGCACACTTAACATCTTCAATATAAGAATAGTACTCGGCCGTGTCATAATGTTAACATAATACCAATTTTATATTTCATACAACAGAAACGTTATTTCGAAAGTACGTATTATTATAAACTATAGATGACTGGAATAAAAGAAAGATTCAAAATATTTCTTGACTACATCAAAAGCATAAAAAGTAAATAAAAAATGGACTTTATATTTCATTATGAATAGAGACTTTTAGATAAGTAAATATTTCAATAATTTAAAGGTTGACGTGGAATGTCTAACGATGAAAACACGACGTAAATAAATAAACGAAAGAAAAGATAATTCTGCAAATATTATTTATTAATCGTAACTATTAAAATAACTCTAAATTCGAACCCCAGACAAGAGCCAAATATGCATTAAATTTTATACGGCCAGTCAAAATTTGCGTCAAAGAAAAATCCAGATGGAACCACTTCTATTCTTCTGCGTGAACCATACATTATTCTCAAACCTGTACAGATTATAATTAAATCGACTTTTAACCAGAAATCTGCAGTTTATTTCTGTACGCGCGAATGTTTTCTTCTATCGTTTACGGAAACGTCAAGTTCCGGTGAAGAGCGTCTGTATATAGCGCAATCAGTCTGCCTTTCAATGCGAGTCAGTGCAGTCTGGAAATGTTCCGCAGTATCTGCAAACACAGGGTCCTCGTCAAGGTGAACCATCAGTTTTAAAAGAATTAAAATAAGCATTCTATTCATAGAAGTGTGGCGAGGTCATCGCATACGCATCGAAAAGAATTACTCTGTTTTTCATCAGTAATTTTTAGTCCCACAAGTATGTGTGGAAATAATATTTATAAATCTTAACCCGCGCATAGTTTGCTGAAGAACTGACATTAATTTGTCAAATAATATTTACTCGGTAAAAAATCTTAGATTCTATAAAAAAAATTCTTAAGTATTTTTTTCTTTGTATTTTCATACAACATTTCTTATGTATTTTTCTGTAACTTTTCTTATGTATTTTTTCAAGTTGTGTAATTTATTGTCATTTAGTTTTTATATTATTGGTGTTCGGTACTAAGCCATCATCCTAATTGAGGTTTCTCTGGGTTTCCCTCGATTGCTTAAGGTAAATGCCGATATGATCCCTAGATTGCTACCCCAGAGTAAAGAAGAATTGATCCTCCAATTTTAGTTATAGTTATTCATGTATGTACGTTTTATGTTATATAAATGATTTGTTATTTTATATTATTATCTATGTATGTTGTATGTATGCAAATTGTGGTCAGACGGAAGAGCAGACCTCATGGCCTGAGCCTCGTCACGGAATAAAGTCATTTTATTATTATTATTATTATTATTATAAAAATAGCTTAAAAAGTCTATGAAATATTCTTAGCTCAGTGGAAAATATATCCATTCATGTGACACACACACACACTCACCAGGCAGTTACAATGCGGCATAGCCTTCCGACAGCAAATTACAAAAACATATTCGATGTATAGGAAATAGTGTAGTGGACAACGAAATGAAAACAATTTCAATTTTATTTACTCTCAACAACATTCAGTGGCGGATCTAGACAGTAGTCAAGATGGGGAGGGGGGTCTAACCTGGAAGGAACCTGGAGAGCAATTTTGTTTGAAAATCATGGTCTTTCGACAAATTTTATAAATATTATCTTTTAAATAAAATAGTTAATCAACAATTAAAAATATTAAATAGTAATAAAATGTATTAATTGTTTAAAGTGACAAAGAATGCCTTTATCTTTTGAGAGTTATGGTCCAATGCGGGAGGGACGGGACTATAGCCCCCTTAGGCACCCATAGATCCGCTACGGACTACATTTACAATACATTTTATAACTTCCCGATTTTAACAACCGTCAATGACATCTCCGTTTGTGGCATAGTATTTCCTGAGTCTCTATTTCTCCTCCTGGATCTTTGCTTTGCTGCTTCCAGCGTTCCTCATTTTCACTAGGTGTCGTGTGATGTTTCATGTACCGCTGCCTTTATTGTTCCTGTGTGGTCCACATAACGTGAAAAAGCTTGAAATATCACTTTTGTTTCTAGTAATTTGCTTCTCTCGTTTCATGTCGTCTGTCTTGATAAAATGTTCTCTCTCTGTTCCGTATAAGTCTCATTCCCATATGACATGGTCAGACATCTCCTGGTCTTGTCTGGAAGTGCATAGTCCGTTGGTAACCTTTCCTATTCTTTTCAAGTTTCCAAAATATGGACGTCTCTGCCATATATGAACTCAGTTTTGACCATTTCCAAAGAAATTCTCGTTATGGATAAGTTACATCCGGTATGTATTGACATCTTTACAAAATGAATAGAATAAAACAAGCTTCTCACTTTATTGAAACATTTTAGTGTTCAATTCACTCGAACTATTAAGGAAAATTCTTTCATCCAAGAGGCTCTTCGCTCAAATGTATATATAATTTCATTCATGCTCGGATTGCTACACAACGTTGAAAATTGGACATAACTCAATATTTGCCTCTTAAGAAAACATTGGATTACTATGTGCAGTGAAGTGTAGTGAGGTGATTGGAGTCTAAGGGTACAGAAAATGCTCAGAGTGAATAGTAGTAGTGAAGTGTACATGATTGCTCTCAGCAACCCTGTTTTGGTTTTATTTTCTATAGTTATTAATTTCTTTTCTTTATGTTATAGCAACTACTTTTACGATAAGGGTATAGGAGGAGTAATGACATATGTGTGTATATTGAGCGTGTTTGAACATATGTGTTTCTGTAACTGTTTGCAAGCAAAAATGTGTTTGTGTATGTATGTGAATATACGCACATATGAGCCTCATGTAGATAATTAATTTCATAAATCTAATTTCTTTCTCGTTGTAACCATGTGTAGTAATTTTCTAAGCATATTATTCAGTTTGTGTGTATTTTACAGATATTTTTATAGATATTGATGATTTGTTTTTTAACTTCGTATTATTTTATTATGGTTGTATTCTTTTCTATTTGCCACCGAGCATTGCTCACTAGCAGAATAATAAATTATTAATTACATATCGTTATCGATGTCTGGGAGACACCTACACCCAAGTCATGTAGCTTTACTCAGAGAAAATTTAAGCCAAAAAATAAGAACATGAATGAGAACGCACACAGTGTTTATTAGTTTATTGTAAGGCAGTCGCAGCAAATTATAATTCTACCAACATTTAAAATCTCTCTCTCAACAAATAAAGATACACTGAATTTAACATGACATAATTCTACCAACATTTAAAATCTCTCTCTCTCTCTCAACAAAATAAAGATACACTGAATTTAACAGGACATAATTCTACAAACATTTAAAATCTCTCTCTCTCTCAACAAAAAAAAGATACACTGAATTTAACATGACATAATTCTACCAACATTTAAAATCTCTCTCTCAACAAAAAAAAGATACACTGAATTTAACAGGACATAATTCTACCAACATTTAAAATCTCTCTCTCAACAAATAAAGATACACTGAATTTAACATGACATAATTCTACCAACATTTAAAATCTCTCTCTCTCCCAACAAATAAAGATAAACTGAATTTAACATTACATAATTCTAACAACATTTAAAATCTCTCTCTCAACAAAATAAAGATACACTGAATTTAACAGGACATAATTCTACCAACATTTAAAATCTCTCCCTCAACAAATAAAGATACACTGAATTTAACATGACATAATTCTACCAACATTTAAAATCTCTCTCTCTCCCAACAAATAAAGATAAACTGAATTTAACATTACATAATTCTAACAACATTTAAAATCTCTCTCTCAACAAATAAAGATACACTGAATTTAACATGACATAATTCTACCAACATTTAAAATCTCTCTCTCAACAAA
>NNCF01130699.1:27586-79682 GCA_002313205.1 Laupala kohalensis
TGGGGTTTAGGGCTCGCCAACAACGAGGTCATTAGAGCCCTCAGTTCCACTTTAATTATGGTTGCTTGATACTGTTTTCTGAAAGATTTCCTTCATCGAATGCTGTTTCCCAGGTCCTTCCGCAGTTTCCGAGCGTCATTCGTTGCTAACAACTGAAGACAGCAAAGCACAAATTTAGCACTTGGTGCGCGATGCGTTGATCACACGCCTCGGCGCCGCTACGGGATGATGACGAAGGAGTAGTCAGAAGGAAACGCGCTGTGCTGAGGCGTTTTCGCTCATTGTGAAGATGGACGCCCCAGAAGCCGCAGCGGGGCTCTTTGGCGCCGGGGACTACGCCGTGTTCGGAGCCATGTTGCTTCTGTGCGCAGCGATTGGTGTGTACTTCGCTTGGCAAGGAAGTAAGAGCGCCGCGGGTGAAACTTCGGCTGACGAATACTTACTAGGAGGACGACGTATGCACACCATCCCGGTCAGCATGTCACTCATCTCCAGGTACGGACACGCCAGGGGCATTGCAAAGGATCTTTACCTTCTTATATACGTAGGATATAGAAAGTTTTGTAATCGTGAAAAAATTCGAAAGCTAGATTTCGACGACAATATCCGTTTTAGCGATCCCTGATTCAGAAAAAGTGGTTTTTGGATTAACGTCCGCCCGTCTGCGCGCAGCGATTCTGAGTAAAAGGTTGAGTCAATTTAATTCGCATTTCGTATTTACGGTAGAATTTACTTGTTGTCGATGCACGAGCTCTATTTTTTTACTTTAAAACAAAGAGTACTTCACAAGAAGGTCAAAGTACTCTTTTGAATGTTTCTCAAAAACGGCTCCAACGACTTTGCTTAAATTTGTTGTATGTAAGGTACAATTAGTATGCATTACATCCTCATTAGCGGTGTTTCACTTGAAAGTTTGGTACAGANACGCATTAGTTTACTGTTTCAAGAAGCGTGAATAATATTTAGCAGACCAAGCAGACGTAGAATACACTTTTCGCAAACTGAAATGAAAGGTATGATAATGATAATATACACAGGAGGACAGCAGATGTCCTGCAAATACGAAAATACATCAATTTCTTTCTACAACGAAATTACATTTACATAACACTTTTACGATATTTATAAGACTGATATGTTGCTACATGTTTTGAAATAATATTCTGTATATTTATTTTACTTTCAAATAAAAGACAGTAAAAAGTTCATCTAGCGACTTTGAGCATGAACAGAGCACTGGAAGACGACCAAAATATAGAGGACCAGCCAGAAATGAACCTTTCACTATAGAATTTTTTCTCACTCTATGCTGCAGACGGATAAATATACATGAGAAACTATGTGCAATGGTTTTGCACCACTTGTTTATCATTTATTAACATTAAGTTGTTCCCATCGGATGGCATTCCACGACCACATCTGTTTTAAGCTCGCCTCATGCGATTCATTTTGTGCTCCAATATTACATGCAATTTTTGCTTCCATTGACCTTTGATGTCTCTGATTCAAATTGCTGTGTTGACTTCACACAATGTTTTTTTTTAGGGCTTTAGGGCTCGTCATCACAATGTATTTAACCGGGACAGTTTTGATGTTCCGTTGTGCGCTCATTGACAATTCGGGAACATGAACACGGTTTTCGCAGAGATTGTGATGACTTTCGGTTTCAGGTGAAAATGGCGCTGAGCTGGGAATCGAAACCGGGATTCCTGCTTTGATCGCAGGAGTGTTAACCACTACACCACCCGTTCGCAAAGTTATCACATATCTTCTCCACGTGTAGAACTCTTGTAGAACTCTTTGAGGCAAAGAATATTGCCATTCATAGTTGTCATCTATATCTGTTTGGGCAGCGTAAGCAAATATAACTCTCTCTCTCTTTTCCGATTTCTTCGACATCTTATTTTCAAAAACTATTTCTATCTTTCTTATCACACATTTAAAAAATAAAAGTTAGTCTATGTTCATCCTGGACATGTAAACTATCTCCTTGCCAAATTTCATCACAATCGTTTCTATGGTTTAGTCGTGATCAGGTAGCAAACAGAGAGACTCATTTTCGCTTTACTCATTTATATATTAGTGTGGACTTACTAACATAAATTTGTTTCTGGTCTCGTTCCCATCGGATGACATTCCACGACCTCAACTGTTTTACATTATATTTGTTTTCTTCTAAATCCGTCCTCACATCTTCTTGTCTTGTATTTCTCTCTTCTTTGTGCTTCAGTCTGTACATGAATTCTTTCTTGTTTTTCTTTTCCTTCATCCCATGCCTTTTACCACTCGAAAGCGTCTGTCCGTAACCAGGGGTAAAGTGAGTGTATTTTTAATTCCATCTTTTCATTCAATTTTTTATCTCCTTTATTCCTTCAATGCATTCTTTAATAGTTCCATAACGTTTTATCGTTTTTTATAGTCTTCGCAAAAGATAGAGAAACTGCTACTAAAAGGTAATAATCCACTACTTCCCAGTACCTACCCGGAGAAGAAAGGTCACATTATCACCGACCAAGTGAAAATGGTCATGGACTGGGACTCGAATATTCATAGTACAAACAGATATTACTTCCCTTATATCTACTTCCCTTAGAATCTCATAATTTTAGCAGTGTGTTACGCCGATTGTAATATTTACAACATGTTAAAAATAGACGAATAATGGTCGTGCATTTTTAATAAAGTGAGTACCAAAATACGCACTTAGCAGTGTTCTAAAACCTTTGCAGAGATATAATTAGTATGAAACTTGCTATATTTAATGAAACCGACATATGATATTATTTAGCAAGAAGTTTTATTTACCTACATATATTGTGCTAGGTTAGTTATTAGTAAATTTCACTCGGTTATTTTATTATTAAGATTATATAAGATTAACAATGTAAATAGATCAGAACAGTTATGAATAGTATACAGAGTGTCCCAGAACTCCACGTAGAAAAATTGGAGGGATGATACAGCACATTAATGGGAACAAAAAATCATTATGGTTCACATGTCTATGTCTCCCGAAGAAGATATAATGAGACAAAGGCAAAATAAGAATCCGAGACAACAATGTATGTAAAGCACTTTATTAAATGAACTTAGGCGTTTAATTTTAACAACATTTGTTCAAATTTCGGCCCATTAGCAGCAATACCAACGTCGCAAAGGTTCATGAGACACCAAGTAGAACACACTCGCCAATACATGGAACATCGGTGGGAGGCCTAAATAACTGTGAGTGTGCAGAACTTTGAACATTTTTTGTTACTGAACTTTAATCGCGCGCCTATACCACTCTCTCAATTCCATAGTAAAGTGCTTTACACACATTTTTATCTTGTGTTCTCACTGTCTTAGACTCATATCTCCTTGGGGAGACATATCCAGACATGGGTGACATAAAGATTTTATGTTCCTAATTCCTTTACGATCTCTTTTTTACGTGGAGTTCTGGGACACTTGGTTTGATAAAGCACAATGAAGCATCACATAACTCGCTTACAATCAGGGCCGCACCCACGGGGGGAATGGACCCCCCCCCGCCAAGTATCTATTTAAGAATTATTCTGTAAAACGAATAAAAATGACTCACCAAATCGAAACTACAGAGAGCAGAATTTTTTGATCAAAATTGATTTATAGACATGTATGAAGATTATGCAAATTCTCCGACTTCAAGTAAACCATCACCTCAGAACTCAGAAATATTTGACGAACCCAGGTTCCAGTCACGAATTCCTCGCTCTACCAGGACTTCTGTAAATCGCGCAACGTCAACAGAAAGATCTGCTTACAATCAGCTTCTACTCCGGAGTCGTCCTTCTCAACAAAGTCCTCCTTCATACGGACGTGTTTGCATAAATTTTATGCTTTGAGGCGACATAAAGAACATTTCTCATTCATCCAAATAAATTATAACATTTTCAGTACCCTCTGTCGGGGTGCCCCTAGGGAAGTCACTCTCTCGCATGTATAATTCATAACCCGATTTTCTATTAGAAGAGGTTTTTCATACGTTTATGTTTCCATGCTGCTCTACTGCTAAACAGTTAATCATTCTGGGATAAATATAACTAAATATTTAATTAAATTATTAGTAGTTCTTGTGCTTTAGTATGAAATACTATGTTGTATACTCACGCGAAAAATCCGATCGAAATTCGTAATAAAAAATCTATAAGGGTACGTAATTAAAGAGTGCCTAATATGCCCTATTCCTGAGTACTGTCTCTGTGAATATTTAAAAAACACTACTGGGGGAAGGGGGTTCAAAAAATGAAGGTTTTTTTGGAAGTTTAGAATATTTAATAGTTACGAAATAAATATACTTAAAAAAATAGCATATACTAAAATAAAAATCATACCAATGTCGTATTAATTTTTAAACTTTACGGACATTTTAAGATGATAAATAATTTCAAATCTTTTCGAAACTGATGAATAAATCGTAAAAAGTATTGCTGTGCAGAGATCTCGACCGCTCAATAAGCAGACGCGAGTGTGGGTTCGGGTCAGAGGGTCACCTCATGTCTATCAAAAGATCGACTCATCGCCTTCGCGTGAACGATCTAGTGAAAACAGATACTTGCCTCTCTATCTTGCAATGGTAAGATTACTCAACAGACGGCCAATCTAGAAAACTGTGTTGCTCTGAAGATTCTTTGCTTTGCCTCCAGTGTATAAGTTTACTGTGCGTGATCAAGGTCGCAGCTTAATTTTCTTTCTCGGCTTTTTTCCCCATGTGTGCCGTTCGAGAGCCTGTGTGTTTTTGTATTGGAGCTTTACCCGTTTTGTGAGGAATTAATCAATTTTACTGTATTGACAATAGTTTTTGCGTTTCTTGTGAGTCATAAACTCTTAGATATGACAAGTGGCTAGAACTTTGCCAAAAAAATATTTAAAATTTAAAAATTAATGTAATAATCAAAATATCTTGTGATGTGCCACGGTTGTGGATCACCTAAGCCATAGTCTGATAAAGCGTCAAGCCCTGGTCAAGCGATGCGGCGTGCGGTTTAAGGTAAGAAGAGATGTGAAAGAAAAACTGTTGTTTCTAGAATTGTTCGTTGGTATTGGCTTCTTTAATACAAATTTTGTTCACGAATATTTGCAGTCACGTACACCTACACTCGTTACAAATTATGCAACATTTTTCTTGAGTTTTTTATGGCCTACGTTTCTCAAAATCGAGTGACAAATCTGCTAATTGCCTCATCCTCTTGCTTTATATATCTTACAAGTGAAATAGCGGACATGTATCTAAAGTACTAATCCTGTAAATAAGTTCGAAGAAACGTAAGAAGCCTCGAAGACTTAGTTTACCGTATATGAATCTGAATATGTATGGAATCTGAGTATGGTTCTTCGAAAATTTATAAATTAAAACCTAATTAGGTATTTTAATCTCATTTAAATTTATCCTTTATCAGTAAAATGGACATAGGTAATGAACATTCTTTTTACTTTCTCATATAAGTGGCCTAGAGACAGTATTGTAACCAAGAAAAAATCGCGAGATTTTGACGGAAATATTCGTTTTTAGTGTCACTGATGCCGAAAGGTTTTTTTAATACGACGTGTTGTAATACCGTATAACCTGTAAAATATCGGAAGGCGGCTGACTACCTCCCTCATTGACTCCACTTCTTCGTTCCCGAATGTCTTGACCCAGAGATGCTCTCCCAGACACAACCTTTCGCTCAAACCAACATCCTTACCCTTCGCGGTCGGAATGATTCGCCTACTGGATATTTCTATTTTTTACCGTGCGTGTGAAAGACAAAAAAATAGTTTTATTTCGGATTCTGCGCAAAATGTCAAGAAACGTGGTACCAAACAATAGCCATTTTCAAGCAATCACTTTCCTTTTATTTTATTAGATCTGAAACAAATATATACATTACCCGGTATCTAAAGTAGGTCCCTCCAGGGTGGTTGTTCTTCATGTATCCCTCTTTCATTTTCCTTTTCTTTACATCACTCCTGTCTTGCATCTCGTATCATTCCAATTTTCATTGTGAATTCCTCGAAAACTAAATTTCTCCTCTTGTAATATATATTCAGTATATCAATTTCTTTCGTCCACATAATCAATTTTGCCCCTCCTGACCCATATAAATTACAATCCCACCGAAAGACTTCGCAGGAGCAAATCGCTAAGAGACACAGATGTCGCAGCTTCCGACGCCTACTCCATTCGGGGGCCGACGACCCGCTCGCCAACTTTCGTGTGTTCACTTCAACTACGCAGAGATCACGTGGCCGCCAGCAGCTTCTCTCGAAAGCAATACTACAAATACCTTTCATGTCAAAACTTCGGAGTCAACTTTTAAAAGGAACGCTATTGGGGCACTGAGAAACTTTCCGAGTGCAGAGGTCTTGAGAGAGGAGTATGGATACAGTCAACAGCTTCGCGATGCCACAATTATCCCCCGCGACGGATCGCAGCTGTTTGCGAAGATTGGGAGCCTCAAAATTAGTCACTCGGGATCCGAACACCACCTTTTCTCTACATGGCACTGCTCTTTAGATAGAGATAACGGTTTCAGTGGGTGAAAAACTAGAACTAGAGCAAACTAATGTGCAGCGAAATAAATCGCAAATGAAACCTTAAAATGCACGATATACTAAAATATGATTCAGGTGAACCAAACCAAATGAGTAATACAGAGGCATTGACACTTGAGGAGATATTCACAAACATGAATATACAGTCACAAAGCCTCTTGTTACAAATTCCTTTTACCCATACTTATGAAAACATTATGAACAAAGGCAACTTTCTACGTTGCATTTCACCTTATATCAAGAAGTATTTTTCATTATTTGGAACGCAGAACATATTTTTTGGTAAGCAATGGTTTTCTTCTCAAACCTTACCACGAAGAAAAACCACTTTTCACATGAAACTCTAATTGGATATTGTATCATTAATATAACATTCAAGAAGTATTATATGTGCGTCTACTGAAATAATAAATCTCTGATTTGGTGTTATTGTAATAGTTCCTATTTACAAACAATATTTTCTGAGTAATCGATAGTTTGATAATCAAACGTACTCCTCAAATTGCTTTTTCGTGTTTTATTGAATAAAAAATTTGTAGGTATTATGTTAATATTATAACACGTACCGAACTATTTTATTCTTATCTCATGAGTGGGCTGGAATGTTAAATCCGCCTCTGCTTTAGGGCCCTTGATCGGAATTGATGGGGAGGTCCCTTGTTTGCTTACTCGAACAAAATGTATGATTTCATTAAGTCCAATGACATCACACTCCTAAACAAAGACCCCACCAACAAATTTGTTGGGCAATTAAAACACGAAATTTCAGAATCACAAGGCCTTTTTTCCTAACACACTGAATATTCTTCCTTCTAACGCAACCCCTCCACGGCTTTATGGTTTATCTAAGATCCATAAGGCTTCCATACCCATAAGACCCATTGTCTCCTACACCAACACAATCACACACAGACTAGCATACCAGCTAAACAAACACTTTCACCAACTCACCAATTTCTATCCATCACGCACCGTTAAGAATAGTACGGGCCTGGCCAACAAAATTAAAAACATTCCTGTTCCTCCTAAAGCGAAATTAATCTCTTTCGATGTCAAAAATCTTTTTCCCAGTATCTCTCCATCTGATTGTAAAACTCTTTTACGTGACACCCTAGACTCCGCGTTTTGCCCCCTCTTTGCAAAAACAGAACTTTTCAACCTCATTTCTCTTTGCTTAGATGTGAATTATTTTAAATTTGATAATAAATTCTACCAACANTCAACAGAACTCAGGTTTACCCATGGGTTCCCCCCTCTCTCCATTACTTGCAGACTTATTTATGGACAATCTTGAAAAACAATTTTGACTCTGGACATTTTCTTCTACCCAACATTATCTATTGGTACCGCTACATAGATGAAATAATCACTCTTTGGAAGGGAACACACAGACAACTTGACATTCTTACTACAACTTCTCAATTCACTTCACCCTAACATAACCTTCACCACAGAAATTGAAAATGACAATAGAACACTCAATTTCCTAGATCTCACTATTTCTTTAGTAAACAACCGCCACCAGTTTGACATATTCAGGAAAGACACATTTTCAGACACTACTACACACAATTCTTCACAACACCCTCCTTCACACAAACACGCTGCCTTCCACTCCATGGTCCATCGTCTGTTCACCATTCCACTCTCACCAGAAAAAATCAAAAAAGAAATAGACACTATAAAACTTATAGCAGAAAACAATGGCTACAATACCTTTCTCATTGATAATATAATCACTAAGAAAGTTAGATTATATCACACAAAGAACCTCACATCACTTACTCCAAACAGTAATATTCAAACCAGACATGCAATCCCTTTCATAGGCCCTCTCTCACTTAAAATCGCTAATTCATTAAAACATTTCAACATTCACACTACCTTCTTCTCTCCACAAACACTTAACACAACCTTATCATTCACTAAGGACCCCACTCCCCATCTCCTCCGAAGTGGAGTCTACGCTCTCACATGTAGTGATTGTCCCTCCGTGTATGTCGGACAGTCTGGACGAACATTCAAACAAAGGATACAGGAACACGTAAATGCATGGAAAAATAACACAACAGTCTCACACTTCGCCAACCACCTAGTAGAAAACACACACACATTTAACATTGAAAAGGATTTTTATATTTTAGAAGTAGAAAATAGATTTTGGCCCCGGATCAAATTAGAAATTTTACACATCCATAGTATTCTAAAGAACAACAACATTTCCCTATTAAATGAACAAATCCCTGAATTTCATTCCCCTCTCATGAAACTAGCCTTCAAATTCCTTCCCTCTCACCCCCAACTCTCCAGGACACTGCTCCCCACTCCCAACAGTTAAAACCCTCGGAAATTCTTTCCGTCTTCTGCCGCCAGTTCCTGGAAAACTCCGACAGCTCTTTTCCCCCCGCCCACACCGCAACCCCCTAACTTTCCATATGATGACCTCCGTTCGGCGTACTCTGCGCACTCGCCAAAAATATTCCTCAATACTCAGGTACGTAATTTTGTCGGTTTGCTCACTCTGTATTTGTGTTCTTTTATTCATTTTTCATTGTTATTTCCTTTCTTTATTTCAACAACAACCAAAATTACACTTCTCTCGATACTGTTTCACTAAATTATTGTATACTTTCATATTATGTTTCTATTTTTATTGTTGTCATTTTATGTACATTTATATTTTTCAGTGTATGTTACTGACGATGGCTGCTATGCAGCCGAAAAAGCTTTATACCAATAAAACAATGAGCAACATAGAAACNATGTATGAAGTAAATATGTTTTCTCCCTTGCAGTTATGTCTCAGGCATCACACTGCTAGGCACCCCGACTGAAATCTATCTCTATGGCACTCAATATACATACATCACCATTTCATGCGTCATCATGGGTCTGGTGTTGAGTGAGTTGTACGTGCCAACGTTCCATCGATTGCGACTCACATCCACTTACGAGGTAAAACGTCTCTTCTTGTCTTCGTCTACATAATATAAAAGCAATATTTTGTCCAAATTTCAAGTTGCAAACTTTAATAGGTTTTACTCCGCGTTGATGAAAGAGTTAGACACTTAGGAGAACGCCACAGGATCAATATCTACTAGTTCACTGTATTCCGTATATTTTTGTCACTAATAATAATAATCATAATAGCGTATAGGTCTCGGCTCCCATCAATCGTGGCCCGTTTTTCTTTGGTCGCGACCCTTTGGGCGGAACCACATTCGCAATTTCGACGTTCCGTCTTCCACTGCCATCTAGTATTATTATTGCCTCCTTTATTCCATTTATCCTCATTTTCGTTATCGGGTTGTATTTTCCTGTATTTTAGGTAATTAATCCAACAGTTATTTCGTGCAATATAACCAGTTTTCGTGAGCATAAGCGTTTAGTTTGAAAGCTGCTACAAACACATACAAATAAAATCGTGGACCGAAATGCAATCTTATGTAACGAGAATATTGAGTATTTTTATATTCTCGGAATTAGAATCATATCAGCTGAAAAATATTGAGAACCACGAATTTTTTATACAGAAACACAGAGAGATATGGAGTATCGCAAATTCCTTCATATTATTTAATAAATTTTTAATAAATAGTAAATAAAAATTCAATATTTTATTTGTACGCAATTAAAACAACTGAAAACAGCTTGGGGTATCATTGTTATAATTTTTTAATATGTAGGTTTCGTAAAAAGTTTGAAAAAAACAGTTGTATTAGTTTTCTAATCAATAAAGAAAATGTATTGTACGAACTTGTATTCAAATATTTATTTACAAAACATTCAACGAAGTACAAACCAGTTAAAGAGTAAAAAAATAAAATAATTTTTAAGAGCTTAAGTTATTTGACGAGAATTATACAAAAACAAATTCAATGATAAATTAAGCGATAATTTAAGGCAGCACAATGTTCTTTGCTCAAACAAAATTCTTTGTTGGTTAATGTAAATCTTTCCTCCCATCAGCTGGAAAATGTACAGGGACTTCCCCCCTTCCGGTGAATCAAAACGGACTTTTGAACTTGTAAGCTAAAGCTTTCATTTCCAATCAAGAAGTTTCATTAAAATATCAGTTCGATGAAATCTCTCTAGATATGTATAATACTTTACAAAAAATTTAACTTTCGTTCGTTCTCTTTCAACTCTCTCATTTAAATATAACATGATATTATGATTTATGTTTTACTATGTATGTAAAAATATATACATATTTGAGTTTTTTTTAGTTTTAAGGAAAAACTGAATTTACGATATAAACTATGCAACATGATTCTATAAAAAAGCTGTATTCTAGTTTTAATAGTATTAAAAAATTCTAGTGAAAAAATTACTGTTTTATTTAATAGAAAATAGAAAGCAACATTTAAATGCAATATTTACAACTTTGCTTCCCTCATCTGCTTGTAGTATCTGGAGCTTCGTTTCAGCAAAGCAGCTCGGATCTACGGCTCCTTTTTATTTTTCATAGGCACGGTGAGCATATCATTCAATTTTAAATCGCACAATTCGTAGAAAAAATACGTGAAGCCAAAATTAAATTTTATATCATTTGTCGTAGATCATATGGCTTCCCATTGTGATGTATGTAGCTGCATTGGCGTTCAATCAAGGTAAAGCATCATTACTTGTAAATTGGATTATTATTCTCCACGTCGTCACACGCCATTTGTAACTGCATTTTTATAATAAATTATTTATTCATATTTATTTATATTTCAATTGTCAAACCATGAGACGCTGGGAATTGGAATTTTAAGTAGTAAATAATCAGTTATTATTTGGGCAAAATATATACTAATACTTCATTTGAATAAAATTGTTCTAATATTTCCGCTTATTACCGTAAATTGCATCAACGTTCTTGTGTATGTTCACAGTGACTGGAATTAGCGTGTACGTGATATCTCCGGTGGTTTGTCTCATCTGCATCTTTTACACGTGTGTGGTTCGTATTACTATTTTTTTAACATAACTCGAGTTCAATTTCAACATTCTACAACATAGATTTCCTCTTATAAAATGATTTGATTGTAACATTACATCTTGTTTTAAAATGTCCCAAATGTTTAATATACTCATGAATTTCTCCTCCATGTTTGACAATTTTAACAATGAGTTCTATCAGTTTAATATGTCGCTGGTACTCTAAATGAAAGTTTTTTGTCTCCCTGTCGTTTTTATTACGATCACTAGTCCCAGATATTCTATAGTTTTTTTTTTCAAGTCAAAGTCCCGATAAAATCATGGAAAGACACAGAAGAAAACCAATGTTCACTCTAAGCAAATATACATGCTTAGAACGATGTCCTAGTATTCATATGTAGCGTACACGGAACTCTTTATTTAGAACTAACAATATTGCTCGAAGAAAACATTTCTCTAAGTTCTGTTTAAGTCAGTGAGGTGTTTTTGTAGGACGCATAGGTAACTTTTTATAGGTGATTTTGGTATTATAATTTTTACTCACACGAGAAAATTAGTGGAAAGCACTGTCAAATAAGAACTATTTACGCGACATTTTGGATAAATTAAAATGTTAATTGTAATTCATTTTGGCATCTCATACAAAAAATGACCAAGAAACCAAAATCACAATCGCCATCGCTTTTGATCACGAGGGTGTCACATGACTCGTCTCGATAACTACCACTTTTCCGTCGAGAAGAAAAGAGAATTGGTTGGTTGGAGTAACTGCGCACGAGGGTAGGGTTCAAGAAGCGCGTAAGTAGAGCTTCGTCCCCCCCCCTCCGTTGGCTCAGGGGTTAGCATGCTTACTCACCGTGCAACTCACTACGAGTTCAATTCCCGGAGGGGCCAAAAAAAATGATGCTTTTCAATTTAATATCCCAGTTCATATATAGCTGTGACTACTGAAGAACCTACTCTCTTTCTATCCACTTCCTACTACCGCTAACTCTTTCAATTTCTAACTACTTCAGTACTTTCACCTCCACATGGACCAAATTGTCGGTGAACCTAGGTAACCGACCCATCTACTAACAATACATCTACCAACCATATCCTACCTCCTATCATCCCATGAAGATAAGCTTCCATAGCACGTTACTTTTCCCATTTACAAATACTAAAAATAATAATAATAAAGGAGAGCGTTTCTCAACCTTCAGTATACGCTAACTGCTATCGATTGATCCTTCAAGACCACATTCTCCTCTAGTCTCATCCTCGCCAGTCCTCATGGTAATCCACAAAAGATTTCTCCGCTGTGCAGGGAGGGTTGAAAGCTGTGGTGTGGACTGACGTGGTGCAGACGGTGGCCATGTTTGGGTCGCTGCTTTTGGTCATCACTTTGGGCACGACGGCCGTGGGAGGCGTTGGAGTTGTTTGGCAACGGGCTCTCGACAGCGGACGGATCGAAGCACCCAAGTAAGTTATCTAAACTTCTAAGGCACCGAATTTATTTATTTATTCATTTCATGTCTTATGACGAGGTTCGGGTCACATCTTCCACATGACCATGACGTAGGTAAGGGAATTGGGAAGGAGAGATGTTGGGTCGCCAGATAACTTATGGTACCAAACTGACTTTTGTGTGGAGTTGGTGAGGGAAACTCCAGCTGAAACCTCGCCTAGAGCGAAAAAACTCACTGAATGGCATTTGTTCCCGAATCGCGACTCCAATCTACAACCCTCGACCTACTGGAGTCAGTCAACCAACAGGATTAAGCTTACCAAGAATGAAAGATTTCTTTTCGATGATTTTAATATATAAATATAAACGGTTGCATGTTTGTACATTCTCTCTGTTCGGTAATAAATAATAATAATAAACTTTATTGTCAAAAAACAGTACAAACTGCGTATGACCACGTGGAGGACAATAAACTAATTTACTCTCCGGAAGCAAGCAAGGGACGTATTCCATCAATTCCGGTCAAGGGCCGCAAGGCAGAGGCTGATTTAACATTTCAACATCCTCCTAACGATAGAAAATAGTTCGACACGTGTTATAGTAATAACATAATATCAACAAATATTGTATTTAATAAAACATAGAAAAGTCATTTCACAAGTACGTTTTATTATCAAGCTACAAATCGTTCAGAAAATATTGTTGATACTTCGTAACTATGAAATAACACTAAATTTGCTAATAATTATTTCAATTGATGCTCTCCCTAGGAAAGAGCCTAGCGAGTCTGTATAAAAACATCCGCCTCCATCCGAAGGAAAAACGGAGAAAAACCCGGGTCAGGATGGGGCTACAGAATTAATGTACACAACCGTGCTAGGGTTGAATATATACACAACTAAATTTATATGAATAATAAAACGTAATACTAGAGTGCAGGAAAATAGTTTTGAAATTGTTCTCAGATATTTTGAAAGTACTATAACAATGGCGTGATATAGTACAAGACGGTTTAAATTTTTATTAAAATCAATAAATTATTTTATAGTGCAGAAGCACTGGTGCAGGAGGTAGCTTTTAACCGCGGATTTGAAGAGATTCAATTCAATAATATCTTTTATATTTTTGGGCAAAGAATTATATAGAACAATTCCCGAATGATGCGGCCCTTTTCGGCAAAGCGCGGTTGACACTCTTGGACGATGAATATTATTCCTATTGCGAATATTGTATTCGTGAACAAAACTGTTTTGTATGAAATGGAAAAAAAATGTATGAAGCGAGAGTGGTGCTTCGGTAATTAAATCTTAACAAACACAGCGGTATAGAAATATCTACCATTTTGTATTTCTTGTTATAATTTCTTTCACCTGACGACGACTCAAACCTTGAGTCAACCGTTGCGTTCTAAAAAGAGCAGAAAATAAATGGTATTCGTCCGTCAAAAGAACGTAAGTCTAAAAATTTATTAATTTAATTTAACTATTTTATGGATCTTTTCCAATCTCGGTACAATTAACCGGATTGGTCCAGGTGAGTCGCTACGCTATTTTAACATTTTACTCGTTACAAACAGAAATTTGTACGTTTTTCGTGTCAGCAATATGCGAATAACGGAAGTTCATTGGCCCCAGGTCTCACTCAAGATACAATGTAGACCGTTTCTACTCAAGCCTAACCCCGGAAGACCTGAGACACATCCCCAAATAGTAAAAGGCGAGCATGCAATGTAGTGGCGTTTAGATACTCGGAAGAATCATATGCATTATCTCTTCTGTTTTTAGCTTGAGTGTCGATCCAGCTGAGAGACATACCCTGTTAGTGTTGACAGTAGGTGGATTGTTCCATTGGTTGCAATCGAGCGGAGTCAGTCAAATGATGATGCAGAGATACTTGTGTCTTCCATCAGTTGGAAAATCTAAACTGTACGTACGTTATACCCCTCTCAAATTAACTAAACATTCATCATATTGAAAAAATCAAATTTATTACAGAGCTGTGTGGATCTTTGTTGTTGGAGCAGTTTTCCTGATTATTCTGTGTACATATGCTGGTCTCCTCATCTACGCAACATATTATGACTGTGATCCATTAACAACAAAGGTAATGTTTACAAGCCATTAAAATTGTATGTTTTATTTTTTATCTTATTTTTTTATGCTCTCATATTGTTTGGTTAAATAAAGTTGTAAAACATTCTTTTTTTGTGTTAGAAAGACTCATACCATTTTCAATTTAGAAAATATCTCAAATATTTTCATTAATAATCCAGTAGTTTCTAAATAACTGTGTAATCAACGTATTCTAAATGCAGAACAGATGTTTTTCGTTACAGTAAATGAGACGCAGGCACTCTTCATTAATTTTTTGGGCTTTCAATAAAACATTTGAAACTTTATTTTAACTAACTGGGGAGAATTTTGTCAGAGTGTTTTTCAGAAAGGATTCTGGATTCTACATAACTGAAGTAAAATCAATGAAATCAATGTGAGTACTTTACGAATGGATCAGAATATTTTGATTTGTAACATATTATTCGAAACATCACAGATTGATTTACAACCCAAAACGAAATAAAATAAAGCTTATGAGCGATATTCATTTTCATCTAATTTGAGTGGACTAAGCGAAACAACAAAACGTATTGAGAAGTTAATTCACATGAACGTGTTGCAGTTGGCGAAGAGAAACGACCAATTGCTCCCTCTCCTTACAATGAGGGTTCTGGGTCACATGCCTGGTCTGCCGGGTTTCTTCATCGCAGGAGTACTGAGTGCAGCACTCAGGTAAGACACGTTCAGTAGAATCTTTCTTAACTGACCTCGGTTCAACGTATGTTAGGTGTGGAAACTTTGCCAGTTTCATTCCCCTCTTGCTTCCGAGTCTCTTCTTTCTTTTACACATCCATATGTACGTATGTCTATTTTCAATTGGATCAATTTTTTCGTGTTCGTTTATGTATATATGTATGTACATACAGTGCAATAAAATGAGTTGCAATGACGTCTTATTTACTTGTTCATTTGTGGTAACCCGATGAAATTGTAGGCTCTTTTTGAACTAAAAGTCGATTTTCCGGGAACCACTGATTAACCGGTTAGGGTCTCGATCCCTATCAGACCGGCTACGAAAGGTTCTACTGTACATCATCAAAATGAATTCGACTCATTAGTTTTATAATTTCTCTGCGGCTTATTTCAGAACGTTATTGAAGATAATGGAACTAAGAGTTTTTCGATATACGGCAACACGAAGATAAATCGATATCTGCTGTGCCACAATGACTTTTAGAAAAATGTATGACAATTACTATACAAGATGAGGCTGTAAGGGCGAACACCTCAAATATCTCCTACAAAAAATAAATATATCGAAATGCTATTTTCACTAAGGTATGTCGTGGCATGTGGCTAATCATTTGATGTATTCAAGTGATTGGTAACTTTAACTGCAGAGATACTGAGATATTATCACTTCTATTGATTTTTGAAATGGAGATATGTCTTCGCAACAACGTTACTTCAAAGACCAAAAAAGTATGAATACAAATATAGAATATTTATTAAATTTGAACGAATACTAACATGAAACAGCATTTTAATTATATATTTGGTTCAAAAACAAGGATACTTCAACACTTTTCACTCAGTACCAGTAGACCTCACCCAAGCGTGAGCCTAATAAATGATTATTTTGTTCTTGAGGATTTAGTACGAATAAATATGTAATAAATTTACTCCTCGATAAATTATCTCTAGTTCAAAATATCTGCACATAACCTCACAATCTGATAAACCTTTTTTATTTCATTACAAAACACTCGTGTTTCATTTCAGTCGGGGACTACCAAGGCATTCAGTTTTTTAACGACCTTCTTCCGGCTAAAAAATGTATTTCAGTCACAACGTTTTGTCGCAGGATCGTTAAAGAGAGTAATTCAATAATACAATTATGAGAGACAACTATGGTGATGTATATTTTCAGTTCCATGTCGACATCGCTCAACTCCATGTCTGCTGTCGTTCTGGAAGACTTCTACAAGACGTTCTTCAAGAAACAGTTGACGGAGAGGCAAACGAATATCCTGATGCGAAGTGTTGTCGTCATCACAGGAGTCGTGTGCGTCAGTCTTGTGTTCGTCGTGGAGAAGCTGGGGTCCATTTTGCAGGTGCGTATACACATACAAGATGAGTTCCCACCACTCGTCGTCAGGTTTTGAGGTTTTTGTGCGTAAATAATAGTTTTTGAACTCCCGTTGATGTTTCTTGATCTGTTGAACGTGTATCTCGTATTGTGTAGACGTATCATCAAGGAAAACTGAAATTCTAAAAGATAACTAAGTTCTCCATAGTCAATATTATCGTTCGATCTACTCGTTAGGATTTTCTCTTCACTATATTTGAAATAAATAGTTTCATTCATACTTTATTTTTTCATTTTTATTGAGTCATTGGTTTTGACCACCTTGCCTCTTACATAGTCATCGCAAGGCTTCTTTTTCTGTTATTTTCTCTCTCTTTCACATCCTTATTCACTAAATCCCTTCTGTCAATTCTCACCATCCATGTGTGTCCTTTGATTGTCAGCTACGTCATGTCGTGTCACATATTGTTGCCTCGCCTTTTGCTCTGTCCTCTTTTCTTTATCACTCCTCTTTCTTCAATATATCTCTTATTGTTCCCATCTAATTCACACTGTCCCTGAACCGTTCGAATCTTTCCTTTGTCTTTGTCCTCTCACGTTCACTCCGTAAATTCCATATCTTATCCTTTTTCAAGTACCTCATATATCCCGCCTTTTCTTGTCCAAAATAAATACATTATGCATACACATTTGTGACCATAAATAAATAAAGTATTCCAAACCATGTATCATAAACAAAAAAAATTGAAGTCAGAGAGGTTGGCCAACAATAAAATGCAATCATGAAAAAATAAATGTAGTTGGAATATGTTCGTAGGGAATCTTCACAAATCTCATAGTAATGTAATTTTAGTAATCTTATTAACATGGTACCAAAGTACACGATAAACTTTCTTCAGTGTTTTCGTCCGTGTCTTACGTTTATCGCATTCCAAAATTTAAATTTAATATAGACGTATGATAGATCGTTCACATAATACGATCCACCATTTGTTGCCAACTTCAATCCTCAGCATCTGACCCGGTTCAGCGTTGTTGTCACACATTTAGTATGTATAAGTTTCAGACTTCTATGTTGTCTAAACAAAAGTCATGGAACTATTTAAAGAGTAGGTGGCAAAGCCAATTAGTCTCGACAATGCCTCCACTTCTACTTTACTATTTCATGTTATGTGTTCATAATTACAAAATATTTTAAAATCCATGCAAAAGGAAAATATATTTTACACATAATGCTTAATAAACAAAGTGCATAGTTAAGACCTCTAAATTCTTTGGATTTCATTTCACTTTTCGGATATGTACATGAAAACGTCTCAGCATTTATATCATTTTGCTTCTACAATTAGGACGCGAAGATTATACGTTCAGTGGATCGTCCGCCTCACGAAACGCCATTGAATTCTGGTGGACACATTAGTAATAATAAATAATAATAATAAATTTATAATAATAATAAATTTATTGTCAAAAAACAGTACAAACTGCGTATGACCACGTGGAGGAAAAAAAACTAATTTACTCTCCGGAAGCAAGCAAGGGACCATCCCATCAATTCCGATCAAGGGCCCTAAGGCAGAGGCGGATTCAAAAAATTCAGCAAAAATTCCTANCGTGAAAATTTGTTTTTTAAGGAGCTGATGATTCCCATGACTTCACTGGCGTTAGTTTCGGAAGTGAACATAGAATTGGGTATGTGGGTGGTAATCATTGGAGGACATTGATTTGGATATATTGAGTTCGTTATTTTACCAACTTCTGTAAACATCTGTTGACTGCATGACTTGATTAGCATTACTGTTGACTGTGGTCATGTGAGTGAAGATGCACGTTATGGGAAGAAACCTTTTTTTACCTTCCCGCAAATGTACAACGTGGTTCCAAGTGGAAAAAAAAAAGTTGCCCAAAAATGACACACCCTAATGCACAATTAATTAGCAGCCAAAATTAATTGTTTTTTTCCTGTAGTAATTCATAAATATTATCCATAGTTTATATTTAATCTGCAATAACCCTTGAAAAGTGTACTTTGAAAATTCAAATAATTTTAAAGTTTACTTTTTCCGATTCCCATAGCAGAGTCATTCCAAATAATTCACTTTAATTAGTATGGATTAAATCTGCTATAAGTTTATGTTTCAATACTTCTATAAGTTGGACCAATAATACTTAACAACTATTTAAAAATCAGAATAAAACATTTCCTTTAAAAATCATATACCCTTGTTGGTGCACTTTAAAAATACTGAAATTGCACAAAATCTATTCAATGTAAATGAATCTCTTTCTTTAAGCTATATTTCCTTAATTCAATTGATTCTAATTACATTTTCTTGGAAAATGAAGATTAAATAAAAATATAATCTTTAAAATAAATTTTAATTACTTAATAAATGTTACATAATATAAATTTTTATATTAATTTTTAATATGGATATATAAATTTATTATATATTAATCTCTCTCTCTATATAAAGACAATGAAAATATTTATAATAATTTTTGAATTCCTCTTTCATTCCATAGTTGGCTCTTTCTCTCGTATCTATCACGAATGGACCGACGCTGGGAATCTTCTCAATGGGTCTTTTCCTGCCTTGGGTGAATACAAAGGTAATAAAATATTTTGCTTTTCGAACGATCTGATAACCATATTCTTGTCATACTATTGTAGAGTGTGGAAACTGAACAACATTTTATCACAAATGAAAATAGCCTATTTCTTCAGGAATTGTCCATACAGATTAATTAGAGCAATGAAACATTTACAAGTCCAACCGAACTAAGAGAGTTTAAAGGTCACAAATATGTTGGTTAGGTCTCTAATGACCTGGACGTTGACGAGCCCTAAAGCCTCAAAAAAAAAAAAAAAAAAAAAATATTGGAACGATATGGTACAAATAATGATGCAAAGCTATGAGATTTAAAAAATAGCAGCATAGAAGCGCGAGGTTATTCACCCCAAAACATGGACAAACTATTCAAATGTAAATATTCTGAACTACCATTTTAGTAGGCTGAATTTTTATTAATGTTTATGACATTGCAACAGTTGTTTTCTTTAATCATCAGGTGATTGTAGTGACACATAAACAAATGAGTGAAATTTATCTTGGTAACAATATAAAAACATGTTACCTAAAAAATTCTAAAAAATAAATACTACAAAAACAAACCCTCAACGCAGAAAGTAAAATAAACTATTATAAATTTAATCTAACCCATCAGTGTCCATTTGTAAATTTAAAGTTATTAAAAATTCAGTCTACTTACAAGGTCACTCAAAATATTTCAACGAATTTTGAATTGTTATTTTCCAATGAATTTACAAGGTACATATAAAAATAAACAATATGCAACAAAATAAATACACATTACTACATAATTTTTACAAGAGAAACAGTATAGATATAGCAGGTTGCTTTTGTTTTTTATTTATTTGTATTGGAAAATATTTGAAGACAAAAAAATGTCAACAATGGAAAAATTAGAACTAGTATTTTCTACAATTTGCCCATGGACTTTCATAATACAGACCTACATTTGTTGTATTTGAAGTTAATGTTTTAGGATGCAGTTGATGCAAATGCTAAGTTTTTTTTTGTTTTTTTTTCAAGGGAATGATTGTGGGTGGCACCGTGGGCTTGGTGTTGGTGGGATGGATCATCGTGGGGACACAAGCGGCCATTGCATCGGGTTCCATAGTGTTCCAGAAGAAGCCTCTGTCTGTGGAAGGATGCTCTTATAACTATTCTCTTCCTATTGCCTCCTCTTCCTTGTTTATTCAACAGTATTCAGATTCAGACAGGTGGGGATCAAATTGTTTGCTAATATCACCACTGCCCAACTTATCTTAGCCCCACCGGTGGCGCATATGGTAGTGTTGTCGCTCAACACCCAGCCATCCCGGGTTTGATTCCCGATTTTTTCGAGCCAGAAAATTTGTAGCTTTTCACATTAATGTCTCAGTTCATAATGTCCCATGGCTGTTACTACTGAGAAGCCAACCTTCCTTCCTCTATCCTAAGCTCCTCCTACTATCAATAACTCTAACTATTACTAACTACATCTACTAACCCCTCCATGTCGGCCAAGTTGTTGGTGAACCCAGCTAACCGGCCCACCTATTAACAATAGCCTACCACCCAACTCCTAACTCCTATTGCACCATGTAGATAAGCTTCAAGAGCATGCTACATTTCCCATTTACTAATACAACAATATAAAAGAAAATTATCTTAGCTCGCGGGCCATTTTCTATACCCTTTCGATCAATCGTGCCAGCACGAGATGGGGTTAGGAAAAATGTTGTCCGACGAATAAAGCTAATCAGTGATATTTATTGATTTGTAACGCGATATTTTGATTCTCATTAATTAAATAGTATATTTCTTTATTTAAAGAACATTTTTAATTTTAGTATTATTATAAAATGTTTTCATATTGTAATGTATGATGGGGCAATTCTGAACATAATTTACTATTTTCTCTTACCGGACATGCCACGTTAAATATTAATTCTGTCAGCATCGACTTATCGCACTATATTGTATCCCTCAATGTTTGATGAACAATTTGTTGTAAAATGTACTAGAACTCGCGGGTCGTAAGAAAGAGGTAAATTGGACAGCGCTGTCCGATACTATTAAGGTAGTACTAGCGTAGGTAGAATTAAATCACTGAAATATCTTAAATCAAAAAACAGAGTAACATATACTTATTGTGATTTCAACTTAAAAAACATAACTCACCAGCCATTTAAATGAGATAATTGTAATTATAATTAATGATGAAATACATTGCGTCTTATGGGGAAAACACTTATTTACAAAATGAGACTAACTTTTAAATCTCAAAAGTATTGGAAGTGTACTTTGATTTGTAGTAAATTTTCCGCAGTATTTGTTACATTACTTTTATCTATAGGCCACTGGACATCTGAGAAAGCTATTTCTATTTTTCTGAGATGTGATGCATAAATCACAAAACCGTTGCGTTCGCCGCCATGTTTTTACATGCTCTTGTACATTTCAAATGAATCAAGCGAGAATTATTGAATATTATTTGTACTATATTATTAACTAATAAATAGAAATAAATCATGTTTTTTATAATTATTATTCATATTGTTATGTTTTTTTAACAATTAGAATAAGAATAAAGTAAAATATTATACATCTCAGTGATTTGACTAACTTGTAGTGCTAGTCCCACCTTAAGCGAGCAATCATTTAGACGGTAAAAGGAATAATGGTGTAAGTCAATAAGAAACTAATTATTTTACAAGTGCTGTAAAATATAAATACAGTAAAACTCCTATTATATGGATCAATTGGAACCGGATAATCAAATATCCGGATAATTGTATTTCTTTAATGGAAGGTTATGTTTTAGGCAAATTGACTAAGATGTAGTTGACACTCAGAATGTTTGTGGAAATAAGTAATAGCTAAAGACATATGGTAAGAAAAATGAAAAATTAACTTACAATATACAGTTCAAAGAAAACATTTAATGACATAATAGTTCTATAGTTACCTGAGAACAATAAAATATACAACAAGTATTTCCAACCAATTATCCGGATATTTGGCGGAAAATTGGAGTTCTACTGTAATATAAATTTTTCAGTATATTGAGTCAGAACTGCTTTGGATAAGTATAATGGTGAATAAAAAAATATTTTTCGGTTGGATTTCAGGGACTTCATTGATATTTACCACTTCTCCCTCCAAGGGTAATAGATTCAAGTATATGTCGTGTGGGGAAAATTGGTATCTTGTAACGGGTTACACCACATTTTCCTCAAAAGTGTAAAAGGTTTACGAAGGTAAAAGTACAATACCTAGTATCTAACTCACTAGGCTCATCTTACTTCAACTATTAATCAAGTTCATTTGATACGTCTTTTTAATATTTACACAATGACAACAAAGGACAATGTCCTCAGTGATGGAAGGAAAGGAGGTGTAACTCAGACTTGAACCATTGTTCCCACCACCACAACCAATATTTACCTTGCCAGTCAAACATATGCTGCTAATAAGAGAGTTATGATATGCCTCACTATTCCATCGAATATATTTTAGTATGGAGAATGCACATATGACCTTAACTCACAATCACCCCGGAAGTGGTCGCACTTACGAAACTATCGTGAGATGTAGGACGGACGTCACTCGTCATCCACCACTGCAAGGTTTAAGGCGGGACCAGCACTCAGAGTTAGTCAAATCAATGAGACGTATATTTGTTTTCTTTATTTTTATTCTAATCGTCATAAAACACAACAATATGAATAATAACGATAAAAAACGATTTTATTTCTATATATCAGTTAATACTAAAGTACAAGCAATATTCAGGAACTCGCTTGACTCGTTTAAAATGCACAAGAGCATGTAAAAACATGGCGACCGAGCGCAACGGTTTCGTGATTAATGCATCACACCTAAGAAACGGTGAAATATCTTGTCCGGTGACCTGTACATAAAAATGATGTAAAACTACAACGGAAAAATTTACTGCATATCAAAGTAATTTTCCATCACTTTCGTAATTTAAAAGTTTGTGTATTTTTTAAAATAAGTGTTTCCTCCATAAGATTTTTCCTTTCAACGCCTCAATAGTATAAATGAATGGATGGATGAATGAATGAGTGAATACTCTTTTCCAGCCATGCGTTCGTGCTGTATCGAATGTCCTATCTCTGGTACACTCTCCTGGGTTGTGTCGTTTCCATGGTGGTGGGACTCGTGGTGAGCTTGGTGACGTCACCAAATGATCCCCGCAAAATGGATAAGAACCTTCTGAGTCCTCCCATCGCTTGGCTCTATGAGTGAAACTCGCTCATCAACGAAAGAGACTCCGATCATGACGGTGAACCCCTTCGACTCCTGGTGACTCCAGGTGAGTCAAAAGATGCGTCACAGATGCTTGTTCGATCATCATAGACTGGTGCTTTTGGTATCTTGGCTTCAGGGTTGTTGCCTCGTCATTTGTGGAGATTTGTGCCGACGTTTCGACCGTCTTCTTTGGGGCGAATTATAAAATTCAGCGTAAACGATTCGCCCTTTTTTATTTATTTTTTTGTTAAATCCGAGTTGAATATACATCGCTCAGCTCTATCAGATGTTGGATGGTTACACATGCACAATAAAACACTACAACTATTAAAACCTAAGACAAACAAGTAAACCCATTGAGCACCACCTAAGCATTTCCTAATTTGATGAATTAAATCTCACAGTGATCTATTAAATATAAACGAAGAGGAGGGTAACGGTTGCGTATTCTGGTGGTGAGCGGAGGACCTACTTTGTCGATGTGGAAGTGGGCAGCGCCTGGGAGTTTTGGAACAGAAAAACGAAATCATGTGGTATTACGTGGATGTAGTCGTGGATGAAAGGAATCTTCAAATCTTGATGAAGAGAGGAATTTCGGATAAACCAGGGTGCTTTGGTCGCTAAACGGAGTATTTTGTTTTAAAAAACCTGAATTTTGCGTTGAGCCATACGGGGCAAGCGTGTAGTAATAGGGATCGAAGAATAGTTTGGAAGAGGACGAGTGAAGATTCGCAGCTTATGGAGGAGCATCGGTTGATGATTCCCCCTGAAAAAGACCTTAGTATAGAGGTCGAAACTTCGGCACCTCCGCAGATGACGTGACAACAACCCGGAAGCCAAGATACCATTAACGCCGGCCGCGGAAACCTGCGACAGCAAAATGATGCTTTAAAAAAAATTAAATTTAATCCTAATTAAAGATGTTCTGGATAAATATATAATTTGAGACTCCCGATCTTCTGATGGTCGAATGCGATATTATTTTTTAATTTTAAGGTGTTCCATTCAAACCATTGGAAATGTCGAATAATTAAAACATGAAAATGTCACGTGTGATTTCGGAAAAACGCTTCTAGTACCACGGATAATATCCAAAGAAGTAGATATGACACGCCTGAAAACCATAATTTTGCCTGGATTTACGACAAATAATTGATAGATTAATAAAAATATATATTGTAATAGGGTCACTCGACGTCAAATCATCCAGCAGGTAACACAGTCACAAATTTTAAAGTAATTTTACGTTGTGGTTCTATCTATGGATGTTAGAGGATTCCCGAAATTATATAGAATTCTGTTCAGTAGTTCCCTAGATATGCATTTTTAAATTTACGCGAAATATGATCGGTTTTTCTCCGCTCGCGAAAAATTAAGCCAACGTAGTGTTGTGTTTGTCGCTCCAAAATATTAATGTTCCATTCGATTTCTGTGAAATTCATATACCTATTTATCGATTTCCCAGTTATTGCAGAATACATGTTAGTCTCGTGAAGGTACATACATACAATCTCTCTTTTGAGCGCCATAGCAATTAATGTTATTAATACAAGGCACGTACAACATTAACCACAGCAGTGTCGTTGCCAAGGAGAACGCTTTTCACGAAAAAAATATTTTTTTACACTTTTAATTCAATTCAATTATCAGCTGTTATATCTTGTGTGCATTCTCCAAATACGCGGTTTCGTAAAAAAAATTCACAAATTTGTCTCAAGTCGTTTGACATTTTAGTCACAAATGAAATATATTTGCTTATGTTTTCTATATTATTTTATTTTTGTCTAATTTGTATATATATATCACAATTTTCCGCAATTAAATGCTATTAATATTTTTTTAGTTTACAGAAAATGAAATGACAGTCGTCCGTTGAATAATTTTCATCTCATCACCTCAACTACCGAACCAAGAGGAAGAATGTTTGAGCGAACTAATAACAACCTTCTCCGGTAATAACCACTGAAGCTCATCAATTACACTCATAATGTGCTTTCAATATTATATTATTAATCACATTTATTTCTCATTAAATTTATAAAAAACTCATTAAATTTATAGTAGGACATAAACTAATTTGTTTTGTGGGAATTTATGCAGTAGCGACCCTACAACACATGAGGCCCGGGGCGGGAGTTTGGAAATCCTCTGTCCCCAACCACATATCGACGTGTTTGAAGGCGATGTTAAGGAATAAGTAAAAGAATTTGAATTTTGAATAGGATTTCTATTTATTAAGGAGCTTTGTTTTTAGTTACTTTATTATTATGATAAAATTAGAGAACATTTAGGGTCAATTTTACATGTTTAATTTTTTTCTTGTGACCAATCTGGAGGCTCATAGAGGACGAGGTCCGGGGCGCTAGCCAACTCCTAGGTGCGCTAGATGAAATTTCAGGCACAAGCAACATTAAACGAAACATTTATTTATATGGTAGTACTTGTAAATGGGAAATGTAGCGTGCTATTGAAGCCCATCTACATTGGAGCGATAGGAGGTTGGTCGTATTTGGTAGGGCTATTGTTAGTATGTGGACCGATTAGCTGGGTTTACNTAGAATGGTATTAGTATAGGTGGGCAAGTTAGCTGGGTTTACAAACAACTTGGCCAACGTGGAGGTGTTAGTAGGGAGTCATTAGTAACAGCAAGAGTTACTGATTTTAGGAGAAGTAGAAGGTGGAGAAAAGGAGGGGGGTTCGCTCTTCAGAAGTCACTATATGTACAGGGTCATTGAAAAGCTACAAATTTCTTCTGTGACCCCTCCAGGACTTGAATCCGAAGTGATCCGGTGGCGAGCAAACATGCTAACTCTGAGCCACCGGAGAGGGCTACGAAACATTTGTTTACTTGCAACGTCGTTGACTTGTGCTATTTACACCTGAATAGCTCAAACATTGCGTCCAACAACAGTAATACAAGTGTGGTAGGGTCGGTGAGTAATTGGCAATTTTAATTTGTTCAGACAAAAAGTGTATTCGAGTGAGAAGTCGTCGAGAGAACCCACGTAATTCTCATCAGGGGATAACACCCCTTAAATTTTACATCGCGAGTAATTAATCACGTCTTGTGCAGTGGCCGACGCTGCCCAGCTTCGCACGGGACAAAACGGTTTCCCCTTCGTTATTATTTAGTGAAACAAAAAAAAATGCACATTTACACACAAAAACCGAGTCATATCTTTTTTAGTTCGTGAGATAGAGCGAAAATAATATACCAAGCCCTTAATGCAAAAGACAAACTTATGTAAATACTTATATTTTTAATAAAAATATCGAAAAACTCAGAAATACATTATTATATGTTTTAATTAACAACGTTTACATCAAAATCCGAGATGATGTATCAATTTATTCATAAAATGCCCTAAAAATATCTACAATTCAAAAAATCAAATTTACCCTTTAAAAATGGAATTTACATTTTTCTTAAAGGGTAAAACAAATTTACTCTTTAAAAATTTTCTCAGATAGCCTCTACAATACAAAAGAAAGATTCCGTTAATATCAAAATTCCTTAATCTAATAGCATTGATTAATTTTATTTCTGCAGAGGTATATAATCATAGATAAATAATTTTTGCAGAAGAAAGCAATTTGATACTTTTAAACGATCTCAGCATAGGTTCAGCTAGTATATAAGAAATAATGGGGTGACGACCTAGACGTCGTGTTGACAGAAGGTGATGTGTGTACCGCTCAATATAGTGAGAACGGTTTCCGTCGTCCGTCAAAGTTGCGATGCTGGAGGACGGGAATGCGTGCAAAAGTGAACGCTGCTGTAACACCCTATCTAAAGTAAAGGTCGTAAGGACAGCGTTGACGCAACGTCAAAAATGGTCCTGGGATGCTTGCAGTGTGCACAGGGTTTTGCAAATGATACGTTCACATTAAAAGTTTCGTAGCCTCAAAAAGAATGCGATGTGAAAACCTACAAGGAAACTCTGTCAAGCGAGATACCCGAGATACTCACGGAATGTCATTAAGTGATAAAATAAACGAAGATAGTATGAGATAAAACGTCAGGTGAATGATTCATATATTGCCACCTCAACTATCTAATATCAGTTGAAGTGAACAAGTCTACACTACTATCCACTCTTCTTTACCATACACAAATAATATAAAAACTAACCATCGCCTTATCCGTATGACTTATTAAAAGTTTATGAGGAGATTTTCAAACACTAGCGAGATTTACATTGTGTATAGAGCTTACAAATAGGGTAGGTTTCAACATAAGATAAATTGGTGCCAGAGGGTAAACTAATAAAAATTTGTTGGAAATATTGCAATGATTGAAATTTTCAATCGCGGAACTTTGACACAAATATCCTTTTAGAGTGTCCCTGGTAACGAAATAGTTGTGATTCGATTTTCGTCCGTATGAGTGCTACGATTCTTACCGAGCAGATATAAGAATTTCATTCTTGTTTCGCTCGTAAACACTACTAGTTGTCAATTAAAATTTCTAAAGACATATTAGAGAATATCAACATCAAAATATAAAAAAATTCCTTATTCCCATTTACAAAAAAAAATGTTGCGTTCGATTTTCAATTTATATATGGACTGACTCATTTTGTCCGACTTTGTCCGAGATTCTTCTATAATATCCTTAAATCATATGTTACTTTGTATATTCCTCTACTTTCGTGATATATTCCTCTCCTTTCGTCTTCTTGCTTCGTTGAAATTTCACATCTTAGCGAGAGTATCATGAAGCAAGACATCGACTCTTTTGTTGATTCGTCGATGGCTCAACCGAAGCGCTGCAGTCAAGTGTTTGCCGACGAGAGCGCTGCGGAGAGACATAGCGGCAGTTTTCGACACCACGAGAGCAGCTGCTGTGACCTCGTCACTATGGAATATTTCGCTAAATTCATTTGATAGTGCCACCGAATTTTCTTGTTCTGTCACAGGTTTCCAGTTAACATCCAGTACTTTCTTCTTCATGCCTAGCGCACTTACCCTAACCGTTGGTTTTCTGTGGTTCCCAACGGTGCTCAGTGTACGAAACAGTCACTTAAGTACATATAACATTAGCTGATAATTTTGAAAAATAATAGTCATGACAAGTATATACAATTTATTTAATACACTTTTCGTTGTCCCTACGGATTTTAATTGCCTGCCATAAATTGAAAAGAAGCCTACTTTACTTTAATATTTCTATTTTCATTTACTGTTCCAGTTCTTTGAGAGTGAATACTAGAGAATAGTATGCACAGCCCACTGCCATTTTAGGGCTTCTATGAAGCACACGGGCCTTAAACCCCGCCATATATGGTAAATATTTATGTGAAAATAAAGTCGTTTTGAAATTAAACTTGAAATATTTTAATGAACCTCAGGTGGTCCCATGAACATCTGAACAATCAAAATTGAAAGAGATGAAACACATTGTTGTAGTTTGTGAATATGAGAGGTAAAAAGATAGTAAAATTATAGGGGAAGATTCGTTTCTTGAGAATACGTATGAGGGTTATTTCATAAAATAAAACATTAAAATGGATGAAGAAATTGAGAATAACATTTAGGATTGTTTATGAGAAAGGTTTGAAAATAGGAAACGCTAGTAAAGACTACGTAAGAGCGTGTCATCAATTGGAGTTTGTTTCTAGATCCTTTCAACTTATTGAAAGTCCATCGGCGTCCATCCGAAAATCATTAGTGATCATCAACTGTCCGATATTTTTTACTCAAGTCCATCATAAACTTGACTGTCAGAACCTACTTTTAATTATTTTGCAATTGCATTTCCACGCCAAAGTGAAAATAGCGAAGTTTAGCTCTCATAGGATGTTGTAGTTAAGATTTTTTTTCATCGTTCAAGGCAATGTTCAAGAAAAAACGAAAACTCGAGAAACGTTTCAATTATAACGCAATCGAAATTTAGTGTAATTTCTCTTATACTCGTATTTTTTTCTTCAGCGCATAAAAATAATGATTTTATTTCTCTAGGAGTCGATTGTTTCCCGGTGTCAGCCTCATTATAATAATATCTACAAACACAAGTAATCGAAACAATACACATGTCATATTATACATAACATTATTAATGATATGTTATTATGTAACAATATTAATACTCTTATCTAATTTATAATGTTACATAAGTTTTTTTATTTTACTATCATATTTTTAATTAACCATCGAAAGTTATTATAAGTCCTGTTATTGGTAACATAATTCAGAACAGTATTTTTCCCTTTGTCACTTTTTCAGTATTTATCATCACAATTTTGAAAAATGAAAAATGTGTATATTGTGCGTACATTTTTAAGTTCACTAACTTTTTTATCAATCTCATATGCTCTGTGATCATTTTTTATTTTCTGTCTGAAGTTGTTTTCATTGGTATTTTGGCAACAAAAGTACCTTCATTACTTACATCTTCCAACAAACTTTTTATATAGAATCATATTAAACAGACTCGCCTTGCTCGCTGGGAATGATACCACCCGACTCTCGATAATCCGACTCAGCGATAATCCGACTGCGGTTATCCGAATCTGCGGTAAACCGACATTGTGGTAATCCGACATTGCGGTAATCCGACTTTGTCGATCATGCGACTTTGAAGTAGTCCGTCTCTGAAGTAATCCGACTCTGCGATAATCCGGTTTGGGGTTAATTCGATTTTGGGTTATTTCGACCCTTGGGTAAACCGGCACTGGGATAATCATCCAATATAAGCGTTTTTCGCATATCCCATATATGCATTTTCCCCATATACCTTACATGCGTTTTTCCCATATATGCGTTTTTCGCATATTACATATATGCGTATTTTGCATATCCTATATAAGCGTTTTTCCCATAAATGCGTTGCTCGTATATCCCATATATGCGTTTTTCGCATATCCTATATAAGCATGTTTCCCATATTTGCGTTTTTCCCATATACAATTTTTGTCACTTTTCACGAAAATTTTCAATTTTCGAGCAAAAATATCACTAAAAAATTCTTAGTGAAATTTACATAAATTTTGTAATTTTTTACTAAAAACTGCAAAACATGCACGTATTAGTGTTTACAACTAACAAATTAGTGATACTATTTCTATCAAAATGTATAATATTGAAAATTTATCAATTTATCAATATTATTCCTTGAGTCGTAATGCTACTGGCTAACTATATTCAAGGAGTAAACAAATAGGCCACCTGCATACAGAAGTTGCAAGGAGTAAACAAATAGGCCACCTGCATACAGAAGTTGCAAGGAGTAAAATAACTAACTTATAATGATACGTATAAAAGACAGATGTCTGATAAAATTTCTTTTTCACGAGAAACGTTGAAACAAGAACTACAAATTTGTTTCCTAAGATGCCCTAAAAATTATACACAAAGGCCAAAGTATACTCACAGTATTTCGCTGAATGTCGTTGCAATAAACGTAAAAAGCAAATACAGTCCATTGTATTGGACGTATGGTAAGAGATTCAGAATTTCTGAATCTAAATATCTCTGAATTTCTGAATCTAAAGAGATTCAGAAATAGAGAATTTGATTAGAAACATTTATAAATACGAGTTAACTTGATCATGAAACAGTGTTCTGAAACATTTTAGGTGAGAAACAATAATTTATACTATGTAAAAGTATTTTTATTAAAATAAAAAGTATTTTAAATACTTTAGTAAAACGTTATTCTTTTAAAACGTAAACAAACATTTCAAAAGAAACAGTTAATCGATTCAAATTTTCCCGACCTGTTGCATCAATAATTTGGCTTGACCATGTCTTGTTGGAAAAATTAAAACACTATAAATTACTATAACCTTAGTTTTTGCACTTTTAAAGATCTGAAAGATCTGGATGTTAAGAAGCTTGATGTGCAACTCAAGGAAACAATGAGAATAATCTCGGGAACATTAAGACCCACTCCGACTCCTTGGCTCCCTGCACTGGTCCACATAGATCCTCCGGACCATAGACGACTAAAAGCGGAACAGAAACTTAGCCACATCATCTCCAAAAATCCTTGATAAAATAAAAACACGATATAATTTAAAATGTTCATAGATTTGCACTTTTTAAAATCGTTAAACGAATTTCAATATCAATACTACAAAGTTATTCAAAGAAAGTTATATCAAACATGACTAGGTGTATAATACATTCCTTATGAGTATATCATGTATTTAAAAACACACTTTTCAATGGAAATAATTAACATCTTTGCAATATAAATAATAATACAAATACGTACCTGAGCTAATCATTCACAAAAACGTATACGGCACATTAATGAATTAATGTTATTTCGACGAATAAGACTTGACAACCATTACGTTTGGGAACTAGTCATTAATGTCGTTTCAAATTTGTTTTCAAAGATACGATTTTTGTCACTTAATTTTTGCACAAAGACACAAAACAATTAAACGCATATAGTTCTCAATACTTTTAACACGTCTATAAAACCTTAAATAACTTGCTCTATCCTTTGATTAACATCCCAATACGATTCTTCTGCAGTTCGCCGCCATTAGACGAACAATACTTTTGTAAACAAAACATTCGAGGTGGCTTTGACAATTTTTCATGGCACATCCACAAGCTAATGTTCGTGTGATTTACGTAATATTAAATCACCGAAAAATGTACTTAAAAATTGATATTGTCAAATTTTCGGAATTTTAATATTCATTGTCATTCTCCAGCTACAAGATGAACCAAGTTTCATGCTTATACGACTAGTACAAGGTACCCGACACTGATGATTACTAGATCAGTGAGTGAATGAATGAGTGAAGAGTTACCCGAAGGGACTTATATAAGATGAGATTTCCCACATGATACGTATTATCGAGAAATTGATTACTAAATCTTTCTTCAATCTTTTTATCCATCTTCACATAAATATCCCGTTACCATAAAGTTGTTTTGACATAGGTGAAATTAATTATTATAGCATTTTTTCAGTATTTATCTACATCTAACTGAATCACTATCGTAATTCTTTCGAAATATTGCAATTTCATCAGAAAATTCGAGTGTGATAAATTGCAGGTTGAAATATGTGAAGTAAGAAGATTGTGTTCGTGTTCTCGTTCCTGCTGCTGAATGACGGATCATCCAAGGAATCGTGCAATGAATCCTCCTATGCCACAGGAGTTAAATGTCACGATGACTTGCTTTAAAGAAGCGACTGACGTCTTCTATTCAACCAACAAGGTTTTTGCATTATCTTGTTCATCACTCCATTGCGAAATAATTGAAGTCACTCATCCCATTATGATTCCACATTCTCTGTACTTTCATTTATTTTTATTTCTGTAAATGATGCGATGGATCAAAGAAATTGCTTTTTTTGCATTATCTATGGTTATTATTGTATATTCAAGGAAGAATGGAATATTCAGTAATTTTTTTCTAGCTGTAAACAAAGAGAAGTCTTTCCCTGTTTTGTACCTGCGTCCAATCGTATAATTTTCAAAATAATAGTTATGAGAATACCGTATACAGCAATCAAAAAAAAAGTCATTTATTTAAAAACTGAATTTTAGTTTTTTAAAATTATTGCTCCTTCAAATTATTTTTACAACGCTCTTATTAGTTAACTTTCTCTGCAAGCAAAAGTGCAAGCGTTAGTTCTAGGTAAGTCAGAAGTCTATAAATTTGCAAACATGAATTTAAGTCAGGTGACAATGCCATTTTTTCTTAATTTATTTAAATCTTACTTTATTTTATTCATTATCTTACAAGTCTCAATTATTCTATCTCAATTAATTTAATCCTGTCTTTAAGAACGTCGTTCCGAGGAACACATGGTTATGTATCTCGTATTTTCCTATTCTCTGCCATTCTTCCCTTTCTGGGGCCGTTCCTTTCTACCAGTCGTACCCACTTGTCTTAAAGATATCACGTAAGACTCCGATCTCCTGCATATACGTTTATCCTAAAAAAAGATATTCTTTCTAATAATATTACAGAGCATAACTGTGAGGAAACACCCCTCCCAAACAAACAAAAAGTCAAAAACATTACAAAGTTTATTGAATACGGAACATTAGTATCTTTAGAGTGTAATATTGTTGTTTAATTTCTTATTGGACTGAATTTAAGGTATATTGATTGCTTTTGACGCCAGTCAAATATTCTACCATTTATCATTCTAACAGCATTTTAATAAAAATACTTCAAATATGTTTATATTATAAAAATATTTCTTATTATTCACAATGTCAAATTAAAGCTTCCGAGTAAAAATTAAGGGATTTATTATAAGTTTTTCGTTATAGTGTTGGTATTAATGGATAATATTCGTTCAATTTTCTTGTTTTCGTTACCTATAAAATAATACCACGAAATATAGTAACAATCTCAAATATATCCTGCAAGTCGTATGAATTTCCTACACTTTCCAGTAACATCAGAAGCGAAGCTGTGTTTCACCGTTGAAATTTGCATGTTAATGTAACTGTGTACCAACCTCGGTTTAAAAATATGATGTGATTAGTGTCTGCAGCTTCCGTCTAAATCGAGTTTCTTCTTTATTTTTCTCTAATCACACAGTAAAACTCGTAACGTTTCACATCATTGGCTTCTCCTATTAATTTGTTTGGTTACAAAATTCATGATATCCGGATCCATGCTCAAATATTCGAAATATTTTAGCCGCAAAAGGTTTCCCGAAAGATTTCTAGTAACTTTAAGTTCTTATTACGCGTATTTGGTACACTAAAGGTCAAGATGTTCTTAGATGTATGCAAAAGCAAGAGTCTTTTCCTTCTTAAAAAATAAATGGGTTTCAAAACAGCTGTCATCCGGACAACCATTCTGCCTTAAAAAGAATCACGGTATAGCCATAACGTTTGTTTTCTCGACACATTTTTCACGTTTTCTCGACCATACTTCACGTTCCCACGAACATTGACCATCGTTTACAATAAAACATCGCATGATTAGAGACAGATTTGTCTGTTTTTGGACGGGGTATGTCGTAGCGAGTGCTTCGCGGATTATCGGCGTCTATCAAGCCGATAATCATCGTCATAAATGGAAAGGTTTCTATGTTAGGAACTCGATTAAGGAGAATGGTATGATAGAGGTAGACATAGCACTCATGTTCCCAGTATCATGCACTTTACTAGGGCCACACACATGACAAGTGTTGCCAAATAGGCATTGGCAAATATTTGCTTCCATTGTTTATCTTCCCTTGCCCCAATAAAGAATAAGCTGCAATAAAGAATAAGCTGCTGACCCGATGGCCCTGGTGTGATTTGATATGCAATGCTCCAAATAATAATAATAATNACAATAACACTCAATGTTTACTCGCCAACGTTTCGATATAATTCGTATCATCATCAAGGCTTGTAATACCTCGCTCCATAGACATTCACTCTACAAACATACTCAGCTTAAACCAAACATCACCTCAGTATTGACAGTATTATTTCTGTCATTAATACTGTAATTTGTCAGTACATTATGAATTCGGAGATCAAGAACAAGATGGAGGATAATAACAATAATTATAATAATGTACAATTTATATAATATTATTACACTTAAACGTAAATACTATTATGTAAAATGCACGGGGGATGCGGAGTTTGAATACTTACAATCGGATTTCAATAATTTTATACCTATAGTTATTTGAAATTCATAATTATAACTAGTATTTATGAATAAGAATTTATTTATAAATAGATACGATTTAACTAGATAGTAGCAAGATAATTTTCGCGTAAGATTATTGGCGTTCTTTGACCTACGTAAGGTCAGATGTAAGGAACAGGTCAGCAAGATCCTTGTGGTTCTCTTCGTTCATCCTTCCAATAATTTCCAGTTTCAAATATTACCAGGAGCAATTTGAATGTTCGAAAGGAATTAATTTTTAAATAATAAATATAGCATTAAATTAGCATTGTGTGGATTATAGGCAAACATATTGGCTAATGAACTAATAAATAGGATGCATTGCCGTGTTTTTCTCCGGTTCTCCTTCAGGAACTACCCATCGGCGGGAATGTCATTAATATTTTTGTTGTTATTGATCTCGAATTTGTCCTGCACGTAATACCTTCGGTTCACTTTGGAAAAATACAAGGGTAACAGTACGAATTTATTAAATAATCTTTTATAAACATTAAATCCACCACTGCCCGGGGGCCGTTGATCGGAATTGATAATTTGGTCCCTTGTTTGTTTCTGGACGTTATTTGTTATCCCCTACGGGGTTATACGCAGTTTACAACAGCTATTTTTACAACTAATTTTATTATTAGTATTATTATTATTATTATTATTATTGTTATTAAAATACGGAAGCAAACCTAAGAGATTGGAACAAGCATAGTTGGAGTATGCACCACTCAAATTAGCAAAGTTTCATTACCTCCTAAAGCACAGATTGATGTAATACTCACTTGTTCTCTTCCGACTTGCTCTAAGAGCGGAAGCGAAGGTTGTGAAACCGGAAACATGTTTGCGAAACCGAAACAAGTGACACAGTATCCACAGAGAGTACGGACAAAATTGTATTTTTTTCATACGGTATCAATAACATGACTCGCTTGGTAACGTTGACTTCATTCTTTAAATTATTTCTACTTATTACTCATTTCTTTTGACCATTTACATTTCGAAATCGAAGTGTTTTTGACCCTAAATATTCTGTTCGGACATACTGTGTGACGGTCTACTTGACACCGGTCTCCTGTCTGAAAGGCGTTCACTATAACGGAAGGAAAGTCATTTCTCTCCAAGAAGCTCAGTAGCCGTGATCGTCTAGTGGTTAGGACATTGCGTTGTGGCCGCAATAACCCAGGTTCGAATCCTGGTCACGGCACGAGTGATAATTTTGCATCTGCGCGTTCTTCACTGCCTGGACAATATAAATAAATGTGAAGGTCAAGTGTCCTCAGAGAATGCTAATAGTGTTGGCAGCAATCCGAGCTACACAGGAAGAACTTGATATTCTCTGAGCATCCAGAAAGAATTAATGTCGTGGCGACGAATACAAAGTTTCATTGTTCTCATACGCTTTCAAGTTCAGGAGGTAAATGTTTCAGAATATACTTCGAAAGAGTAAATAAATTCCTCCGACTCATCTCGAGGTGTATATTTTGTCATTCTTCTCCACTCAATGTCGATGTATTTTTATCGTCAGATAAATAACTATTCAACGTAATTAAACCTCTCTTTAAGTCAATTATTTCAGAATCTATTAAAACAATTGCTATCACAATGAAAAAAAAAAGACAATCTCTATGGCTTAGATCGGTGATGAAGATAATGGAGCTCAACGAAGAAGGAATCGAAAGGCTTCATATGTAATAAGAAATTATAAATATTTATTTAACCTATATGATAAACAAAACACCGTAATTAGGCCAGACGTCATACACAGGCGATACCTAGTTCTAAACACGGAAATGTTTGAAAGACCAGAAATAACAAAAACTAAAGTTTAAAATCTCAAAAGAATTTTAGGACTAGTTCAAGTTAGAGAAGAGATCCGGCGACGTAATAGAATAACCATTATTGTATAAAACATTGAAAAAATAACGGTATCAGAAATCCCCTCATACGGTGCATTATGTAATTTATTGATGGAAAATCGTAAAATCAACGCGCGAGAATAAAGAAGATACAGGTCCAGAGAAGGACAGGAAAAGGACATAAAGGAAATAAGAACGTATCACGTTATTGTTTCTTTAATCGGTGAACAAAATATAGGTTATCAATTAAATATTTCTTAAAAATTCTGCTAGCGATACAGGAATACATTTTGGTATTTATGCACCTGGGCAATGATAATTGAGATTTGTTTCATTTTTTTGTTAAAGTTCATTTTTATGGGAGACAATTTAAAATTTTAAAACAAAGTATTTAAATTATCTTTTAAATACTTTTAATACTAAAACAGATTTTTGAAATCGGTGGAATATGTTATAATTTTTAAAATATTTTTTAAAACGTTTGAAAGAAACATTGACCTGCTTTTGTGGTGAAATTATGACCGTATCACAGCAGCAGTCATAATAAAGCGACCAGACCATACTGAAGCAAATAATTAAACTTAATGAAACAAATAAGGAATAAATTCAATATCAATTTTATTATTTTAGTTAATGATATTTTACATTCATTTTACCCAATAAAACAGTCCGAAGTAGATTTGCAAAAGAATGTATTCACTTAAGTACATTTACTTTTATAATCCAAATGCATAAAAATATTCAATCACTACGAACTATTTCTCTGGAAATCTATATACTCTTATCGTCTTTATTGTTGCTCTGAAAATGAAAAAGTGCTTCCAGCTCACCAGATCCCCGTCTTCCGGTATTGTACGTCAAGCATATAATCCTATATTATTCATACTAGATAAGAGATATTTTTCTCATATTTTTTCCTTTATATACTCATATCTATAAGACGCTATTAAAAATTGTTGATAAATAACAGATGATAAATAACAAGGAAGAACGTATTCATCAAGAAAACGTTCTCAGGTGAGCACCCTAGGTCAATAGGACATAGGAACGAGAATACAAGGTCAAATTACTATGTAACACAAACCTTATTCACATAAGTCGATATGAGGACATGGTCCTTTTTTTATGCCGGCAATCTCTTTATTTCGTATCGGTACGCGTACCGGTAAACTTAAGATCGAAAAAAATTGATTTAAAACCTTTGAAATAATAATAACCTTTGAAAATAAACCAAAAAATTAGTATTTATCGGTTGTTACCTTGATCTAATGGCTGATGATTCTTATAAAATGTATTTTTAAAACTTTTTAAAAATTGCTTCACTTTTACTTTTTTGCGAGAAAGTTAAGCGTAATTTTGAAGAAACAGAAAGGGGAGCGGGGGTTAGAAAGTAAAGCGTAATCGCCGGCAAATTAGATGAACGACCACGAACTTCAGTATAAAATGTTCCTTTACCTAATTTTTACAGTTTCTGCAAGTTAAAGTTTAAAATGTTGTAGATAACTTGTCATCACCACAGAAAAGTTACGTCATAAATTTGTTTGTAATATCTGTCATTCTTACAAAAACAAACTCTTGCTCATAATGTTGTCACACGACAGAACTATTTTCTTCGCCAGGGAGGAAAAATTTTGTCGTGAATCAATACGTGACACTTAGAAGTTTGTCAGGAGAGCGAATAGTTCAATCATTTCTCCCAAATTCTTCAACAATTTTTGAAAATTAACAAAATTCTAACATGATAACTAAAATTAATTATGTTATGTTGATTTATTATGTTGATTAATTATATTATGTTGTTATAATAATTTCGTTAGGTTACGTTACCTGGCGGTGAGGTTCACCGCAATTTAAGAGATTTCTATGATAACTATAAGTAAGACTAATAGTTGTATATGTGTTTTTAGTCCCTATCGATAATTGAAAAAAATAATTGAAACTTAGTTCAAAGTTATTTACCTTTGACGATCCCTCTCGTACATTCAAACGCAACACAACCTGTTTTGCAAATGCTCGGTGAAATCATGCACAACGCATTTTCCATACAAAGCAAAGTGTTGAAGAACCTTGGATGATATTTTCATGGTGAGAATGAAAACATTAAATAGACCAAAGATATTACGTTGCATAATTGACTGTCCTTTTCATGTTCATGAAGCAACGTCATCCCACAACTAAATCTCTTTATGGATCAAATCAGTGAATTCCATCATGAACATGATGAAGATGAAAAAATCTTTGAGGAGGTCCCAGCAAGTTTGTCACATATATTCCCATGTTAACAAAGAATTGCAAATTTGAATAAGTAATGTTTCTGTAAAATAAATTTTATTTCCAAATAATTTCTTAACACTTCATTTAAATGTAGTCAATTTCTCATCATGAGCTTCAAAATTCAATGAATGCAAAGTAATTCATATGTGAAATGAGAATCGTACATCTAACAAGGAACAGAATTTTCTCATTCAAATGAATTTGTCTTCAGACACATCTTCAATTGAGTTACGGAATTAACGGTCCATAATATTGGGATGTGTTGTAATTAATGAGCCCTAGTAGCGGTTTCCTAATACTTCCAGAACACATGACCTCAGAAAAAATGAATAATCTAGGAATCAGAATTCACGAGAAGGAACATTTGTTTCGAGTAAAAATAATTGAGCTGGGTGGTACATTATAATAAGACTTTATATTAATTTATTATAACATTTTTCGTTAATAATGTATAAATGCATCTTTTATTAGAATCGCAGGTGCTCAATATATCAGTTTTTTCATAATTTTACGGACCCGGATAAGTTTACGGACGTTTTCATGGTGTGATAATGAACAAACAGTGTTTTATTGATGTAGTATAAAGGTGAAAAATTCTCCACGTAAACATTGATCGGAAAATCCCGAAGGTGTTGGTGGAACCAAGAGCAACAGCGTATACGAAGTAGCCACGACCCGTCCTTGGTCTTCCGACGATATTCTTCCCCTTCCCCGTCATCCCCGCCACCGACAGATGCAGGGAGGGATTCGCGAGAGCCTGGGACCGGTCGCCAGTGGCTCGCTGGACGTCTCCGGCGCGCGACAGAGTTCCTTGCTCGTAGCGCATTGCAGTCACTCGACGTCCTCCAACGGTGAGTGGACTTCAAGGTTGTTCTTCTTCTTCTCGTGATTGAGGGTTATTAGCTGTCTTCCTAATTACCTCCTCAGCTTCACCTCTTATGTTATGGTATTATAACAGTGCACTAAATTGGTCTCTTTATACTCTTCGTCAGAAAGGGAAAGCGTTGTAAACGTGAAAAGGTGCTGCCACCAGGTGACAAATCTTTCCATCTTCCTACACCCAAAAGATAGCACAAGTGAAATTATAAAAAATCATGATAACTTTAGTTACACCATTTTCAAGTTAAGATTTTCCACTAATCTTTCTCTTTTTTTCTTAGGCAAATTGTCTGTTATGAAATCGTAGTTTTGCTTATGTTCTCTCAGTCTCAACGTTCTTCGCTTCAATCGACAATTGGTGCCTCCGAATTAAGTCACCTCAGCACTTTCAATTCATTTTTAAATGATAATATAAACATTTATCTTCGTAAATATGAATAATATATTTTTTAATGATTCGTCACAATTTTTCTTGTTAAAGTCAATGTATATGGGAGGATATAACATCTGATGACAATCATTTCATTTAATTGAATTTTATATTGCTATAATGCATTGTTGTATCTTATTTGAACAAGGGTGATGGATAATATTCACAGAAATTTAAATAAAAAATAATTAAATACACAAAAAGTTTCATATAGGAAAAAATTGGACCTAATAGAAATTGTACTCGATTCAAAAGAACTCGTCACAAACATTTATTAATAAATAGTTGAAAACTTGCGTTGGTATATGTCACAAAAATATGTTCAAAAACTGAATAAGTTTTCTTTTTCATAAAAGAGCCCTAATTATTTTGGATTGTTTGCTTAAATAGTACTAGGTGCACTTATTTTCCAATAATCTAACAAAGATGTTTGTGTTTCTTTGAAAATCATAGTATACTCCTGTTAGTTGGTCGTGAACGTAGAAACAAACACCTTCAATTATAGGTATGTGTTTGCACGTTCCGTTAGTTCACACAATGGAGGTTGTTTCCATGATAAGAGTAACCGAGATTGAGTCTACATACATCAGACTTATCTATACAGTCTATTATTTTTCTTACTAATTGGAAGGCAAACGTTAATTTAAATCAAACATTCAAATTATATTCTGCTAAATAAACATTTATGAAAAAGTTTGCTGGATTTTCTATTCTTATGAGTTCGTATTTCAAGTAGACTAAAATGTTTGTTTAAATTCCCTTTTGCAAAGAAAATCGAATTTATTTGAGCCCATGCAAGATTCTGTAAATAAATTAGATTTTCTTTGCAATAGGGAATTCAAATTTAAACAAACGTTTTAAGAAAAAGATTCTGTAGCCATATTACCTTCGCGTAAACCACTGAAAGTGGTTTCCTAATAAACGTATAACGTTGATACTTCTTAAGAATCTTAGAATGAATCGAAAAAAACACAAAAATCGAGCTACGTCAGTTCATAAGATTTCATTACGCGAAAGGAAAATGAAATAGACGAAAGATAAAACATATTCTTTATTCTTTCCATATAAGATATACAAATAAAAATATTAGTTTATTGACTGCCTCTCTTCCAAAATTTTTAACGTTTTTATCTCTAAAATTCTGTTCCGCCTCATTTTTTATGAATTTAATTGTTTTAGTTCTTCTATTTTATTTTAAAACCACCCCTCGATTTTTCAGGCAACGTCTCTCCACCGTAGTCTCAAGTAGATCCACGAATTCATGGATGTGGACGCAAATTCCCTTCATTGTTAATGGCATTGCACAACGCTCAATATCTTTTCCTGTTCATTCATCTTTGTTTGAAAATGAGTAATACTTTATACCCTCTTCACAATATGCAGAAGAAATAACTTCTTTCCTACACAAGTTAATCACAATATAGCAGAATATTTTCTTAATTTTCAAGTCTGTTCAGGAAAGTCTTGTTCTTTGTAAATGGCTCTCCAACGAGAGTAAATAAACAGAAGCAGCAAATAAGCGTGCGTTAAGTAAAATGCAACAAAATATTAAGGAATAACAACTTAAAATATATTAAATGAAAAGCAATTAGTTATTAAATAAAAAGCTCAAAAAAAATAAAAATACGTTTTTACTTTTAGATGTATCATTAAAACATAATATAGTTTAAGCCAGTGAATCTATCTATGAGGTTCTCATTTTCAAAACCAAATTTTAAACCTCAAGAATAATCAGTGAATTATAAGTCTGGTATGCATTTGAAAATATTTCTTGCAATAACAATTTATCATAGGAGACGTTGAAGTATTGATGTTAGGTGTATGTACTAAAATTTTGAATTTATTTGTATAAATATTATGTGTATACATTAAAATGATGAAACATACGCCTTAAACTGCCTTGGTCTCACGCTCAACTACATGAAAATTGCTATTAATAAAACTATTCCGAATAAAAGACCTTTCAAAACAAACAGATGAGAATGAAACAAAAAGTAATTATTTTTCGATCTACTCTTAATAGGAAGGAAGATAGATCGCTTATTATTGATTGGTCAAAATCCTAGGCTCAGACAGATATTTTAATATTTATTTGCAACATCCATGGAACCAAAGGTTCAACATAGCTAAGACTTTGACGTGTAACAATTTTAGTGAAAACAGTCTATTGAGTCACAATTTCTCGAAATATGTGGTTTCTCTAACCACCAAATCATTTATTTTCTTAACAATTATGAATTCTCCTCAAATGAAGTGTATATCACATATGAGCTCATAACACACATCCAAGGTCTTCCTGAAGCCTTTCACCACCAACTCGGAAAAACCCAAGTCAACGTTTCTTTTTGTCATAACAAGAACATCCAGGCTAAAGTACAGCAAGACCAAGGAGACTATTAATAATGAAGATAAAATGTATGTTATTAACATAAGTCAAAGAATTTGGACATGTATTGAAATGCAAAGAAGCAAACATTTTATATCCAGTGGTTTATTACAAGAAGAGATTATTAGAGAGATGATACAGAATATCTTTCTAAATCAAAAAACATCCCGTGTTCTTACACAAACGGGTATATTGGTATTTACGTCAATCTCAGCCAATATTTGTTTGGCAGCATTGTCGAATCGGAATGCTCAACTGTCTTCACGGTAGAAACGGTTTCTGTATGATAATGGAGGTGTTAGATCGTATCTGGTTTTAATGACCTACCGGTTGCTTTCTTGAGTTTGGTGTTAAATTGGGGCGCACATTTAAATGATTATGGATTAATTTAAAAAAAGAAATTTGTACATTGCATAAGTAGATGATTAATATAACTCCATAACTCCTCATCCCTGACTAAGAATACAGTTGAATCGATGATATTAATTTTTATCCACACCGATCTCAATTCAAGAATCTTCTTCGTTGATTTCTGTAACTTTATCTACGAAAATATTTTAGGATGTTCCTGAAGACGACTACATACGAGCTGAAATTTCAGAATTCTTTTCCAGACCTTGAAAAAGTCATCAGGAATAATCTAACCTCAAACTTTCCTCGCACAATTAATTCCGTTGCACGTTCAGCATCTACGAAACTGCACACAAAAAAAAATTCCTGAACTTTACTAGTACTTAACTAATAATGTAAACTGAATACTTAACAGACCAATATNGAACTTTACTAGTACTTAACTAATAATGTAATACAGAAAATGAATACTTAACAGACCAATATAGGGACAAAAATCTCAGTGTCACGCACTTCCATTGATATTTGGATATCTTCCAATATTTTGCGTTTTGATATTTTTTAAAGATAAGGTTTGGTAGCTCAAAAGATACAAAAATTGGTTTAGGGTTTTATTTGTGAATAATAAATATCATGGTTATTTTAAATGGACGAGCTCTCCGGTTATTGAATTTTATAAACAAGCCAAGGAGATAAAGAACAAATTTTCGAATTTCAAAAATACTGTAACAACTTCTCTTAGGGAACAAAAATAAAATTCAAAATTGTTACACTTTATCACGAAAATAATGCCACATTTCGGTAACAAAAAATTTTGTAAACAGTAAACGAGTTCCTCGTTAGCTGCATTTGATTGACCTTATACTCGGGACGTTTCCTTTAAGTGTAATCTCGTAAATAATTTTAATTACGTAAATTACTTACCATCAAGGNATTTTGTAAACAGTAAACGAGTTCCTCGTTAGTTGCATTTGATTGACCTTATACTCGGGACGTTTCCTTTAAGTGTAATCTCGTAAATAATTTTAATTACGTAAATTACTTACCATCAAGGAAATGAGGAACGAACACCAAGTAACACAACACGTAATACCAGTACACAATTTGCAGATGCGCTTTTCCCCGCCAAATAAATACAATCAACTCGTCTACGGCGCTTTCTCTCAGTCCTTCTCGAATGAAACACTTACTCTTCACAAACGCGTAACCTTCGCTTGTGGCTCATTGACGAACAACCGAGAGAAGTGCGAATACACGACTTTTTCCGCTCCATTAATTTCTGGCTGAACGAATGATAATCATACTCTTACAGAACAATATAAAAACGAAATTCGAATTTTCGAAAGGGGCAAGTGTAAAATCTTCAGCATTCGGGAACAAATTATGTTTTGTTGATATTGAAAATTTACTATTTGTGGTAAAAATTTGAATTTTCATTCGAATTTGGTCGGAAGAACTATTCTGTATTTTGGTACAGAAATATTTAAAGATCATTTAATAGAAGATAGTGAAAAGAGCATTAATTATCTATAGGTAGAATCTCAGCGAATACATTGTCGAGCGTATTTCTTCATTTCCGGGTTTTCACGTAGCACTCATGGAAATTCGTTTATTTTGCCTGTTTGTTTTATTTTTTTTCTGTGTGAATACTCTTAACTTTTATAACGCAATACGAGACACAACCAAGGATAAATGTTTTTTTTATGTTGTCACTTACGACCCGAGCGAAGTCAAACATACAGCCGAGTTGAATCTTCACGAAATCAGCTAAAGGCCGAGCTTCGATAGCCGCAATTCACTATGACAATTTCTAGCTCCTTTATCTCGGAAGCGACCGGATGATTCCGATGCAATTAACAGAATAGTGAATTTGAAAACAAAATAGTTTTGAATTTTTGAAGACAAATAGTCGACCGACGCTGGAATGCACAGTATTTTCAATCCACTGTTGTCTAATTGGAATACGTAATTTTCTCCTCACCAGAGATCGCTGATAATACATTATGAAATGAAAGAGTTTAAGCAAAAGGTGAAAACACTTCAGATATTTCAGGCATCGATAGTCATCTCCACTCAGAACAAAGAAATGCTCAGCAACAAAAAATTACGTAACCTTTTATCGTTCTGTGATATTTTGCGATCCCATGAATCTCAGGCTACCAATTATGATTTCGTAAAATACATTTATTTTACAAAATAATATGTTGACAAAAACGATTCGAATGAAATTAACCACAACATTAAAATTATAAAGATTTTTTTTATCTACTACTATTCCTGTATTGTTGGTTATGTTTTCTTTAAACAAAATTAGTTTTTCAATTTACATGCAATTACAAAGAAAATATATCTAAATACTATATAATTTACGACAGAATTAAGGGTTTAGAATAGGCTCTTTCATCCATTGTTGACCTTTTAAATTTTATCGCATTATAATGCACTTGAACTCGTTTTATTCACAGTTTAATATATAATATATTATAACACAAATAAAAACCTAAATAATAAGTACCATAGTATTTTTTTAGATCTAGTAGATGATTAAGAGAATAATATTGGAGAGACCGAACCGTGTGCGCATTAGGGCTAGAGGGACTGGCAGAGTTCCAGGAAGCCCTAAGTTGTTAGAAGCGTCTGTCGTTTGCGAATAAAAAAAGTCACAAATTTTTAGACAGTGTCGTCACTCCAGTAGCTCAGAGCTATTGGTTCACTCGCGGTTCAATTCCCTACGGGACCAAGGAAACGTTTTTGAAACATTTTTTTGACCCTCTTTGAACATTGAAACTTTACAGTGGTTCAGTTCATATAGCTGTTACGATTGAAATGCTAACCCTCCTTCTTCTATCCAATTCCTACTTCTTTATTATTGCTAACTCTTACTATTACTAATGACTCGATCTTATACCTCCACGTGCGTCAAGTTGTTGGTGAACACAGTTAACCAGCTCACCTTCTGAATATTGCAACTTCTACTCAACTCCTACCTCCTATCGCCCCGTGTAGATAAGCTTCAATAGCACACTACATTTCTCATTTACAAATACTATAAGGAAAAACAAAACCATTAGTGTCAGCCAGTTTGATTCGTCAAGTGAGAAAGAACTTAACAATGTTTGATAACACATTAGATCAAGGAACTGCTTCCCAGCAGCCAGCTCACAGACACACAAAGCTGCCGGCCGGTGTTTCATGAAACCGGTTTCCCAACCATAAGGAGAGTGAATAAAGAGAGAGAGGGAAGGAAAGAAAGAGAGAGCGCTGTTCCAAGTGAAAGGAGTCGTCGTCGTGTACGAGACGGAAGCGAAGACAGGAATCAGTGCAACGTTGATCGGCTAGAATGGCAAAACAAGAAGAAAAAACCACGCGGAAGTAGAATGAACACATGTGACAGTCGAATTCCTATGGTTTTAAGCAACGTTTCCTGTCGTACCAGGGGATGAACGGCAAATGTTTAATGTTTTCTAATAATAGTAATTATTATCGTTGTTGTTGTTGTTGTTATTAAGCAGTTCACAACAGACCTATCATTTAGAAAAGAAAAGAATCAAAAGTGTATCTCATCGATGTTGCTGTTGTAAATTACAACAATCTAGAAAAAACAAAGAACGAAAAAATATCGAAATACCGACAACTAGCTTTTGAAATAAAAAATCTCTGGAATGTTCAAGAAGTAATCACAGTGCCTATCATTTTATCTACCCTGGGACTAGTATTCCCTACTTGATTCCATTAAAATAACTCGAAATCAATATAACAAGCAGATTGAAACACTGCGTCCTCCTGTCCTTAGCCTACATTTACCAGAAAGTTCTTGAACCTGAGATTGGTTCTTCCTCCCAACAGAACTTCATTTTATAACCCACTGCTGAGAAAAAACCAACACAAATGGAGAGAATTAAGAAATAATAATAATAATAACAAACACAATCAGGTTGCTAATATTATCCATTAGAAACTCTACAGGAAGTATGGATTAATAGAAGACATTGTTCCGTATTACAAGTACTTCCCAAAATCCATTTCAGAGAACAGCAGGTACAAAATTTATTTTGATAGATCAATCCTCACCGACAAGACAATCCATCTCAACAGACCAGATATTATTTTAATAGACAAACTCAAGAAAATCACACACATCATAGATATTGCTGTAACCAACACCCACAACCTACAATCTACTTACAATGATAAAATTCAAAAATATGAAGATTTGAAAACAGAAATTCTTCGGTTATGGAATGAGTGTGTATATAGTTCCTATAGTCCTGACAGGAGTCATCCTTCACAGTCTGCATTTGAGCATCAATCGGCTTCATCTCCCAAGAAAACATATTTCTAACTTTACAAAAAGCAGTCATCCTTAACACCTGTAGAATAGTTAGAAGATTTTTAAAGTGTGACATTGTTTGAGGTGAGGATGCTTGGTATACCCCGCACCATACCTGAATCCAACTACAAGTTGTAAAAAAAAAATTTCATAAAAATAAAGAACAATAATAATAATTTCTTACAAATAAAGCAGGTAAGACTCTTTATGATCTCTTGGAGAACATAAGCCAATTTTCTCCCCGGAAGCAAGAAAGAAGCCTACTCGATCAAGATGCCCAAATGCAAAGCGGAAAGCTCAGTGAAGACTAACGATAGAGATAATGTACACTCCCTTTCATTGTAACAAAAATTATTATGTATCGTTACGAAATATATAATTATGCGCATTAAAGTATTTATACTTTTTCTCCAAGGATCGATACAAACTTTACATCTTATTTTGTTAATTTTTGTCTCTCTGGCGTAAAAAGTGGTGGTAGCAAGTAAAAACTGAATTTTAAAAAGTGGTAAATGTGTAATCTCTTAAGCATCAATTTCAAGTTTCTATTTTACACCGTAAGGGAAATCGTGGAGGGTTTGTACGAATTAATTGTGACAAAATAACACAAAAACTTAAAATTTAAATTTTAATATGAAACAATATGAAATATGAAGAAAAAGATATGTAAGAAAATTAGACAAAAATTTTATCTAATGGGTACTATTATCTTTCGTGTTTTCTAAAATACAAAAAAGCAACCACTTTCATGAAATAATTTTCCAACATTTATATTATGGAATGTTGTAAACGCGAATAATATTGCTAAGCATATTTGCGACAATAAGTTCATGCTCTTTAACTAAATTATGATAGTTAAATTGCTTGTCTGGTAGTGGTGAGCGATATTAGTGCGTGAATTGGATTTACTTGTTGTTATGATTACTGAGGTTTTTTTCCTGTTAGACAATTCCAAAATGCTACTTTAACCAATCAATTTAGCCTGAGATAGTTCTTCTTTTCCGCTTTAGCTAATGCATCGTATTCGTCACGGCGACCAGGCTAAAGTAAACCCTAAAATGTTCCGAATGATAGTTCGAATCTCTCTCCGTTGGCGATGAATTTTTATACTTTTACGACGCGAAGTTCTGAATTATTTGACTTCAAATTACTATGGGCTCATATGGAGAAACTTTCACGGGGTTAACGTTTTTTTATATTCTGAGACAACTACGGGTCCACATAACGAAAAAAACCAACTAAGACATACCGATTGAAACAAGCAACCTAATGGAGAATATATATTTTCGCACCTTACTCGGTATTCTAATAGAATAAATCAACAAAAACTGCGGAAATACTGTTCTACCGGAAACAGCAGCAATATTAGGTGACTGACGATAATGTGATCCTCGTCAAAGAATGATTCAAACGAAAATCTAAATTTATTATCAGGTTTTAAATTCACAAAATAATTGTTTAAGTTCAAAAGTAAAGATGAATAGTGCGAATTATTAATTAATTAAAACTTATTCGTTGTATATTTCCAAACTTTTTAAGTAGTAGTCAACTTGACTTCAGTTCTTGCGAATATAATACCTCAATTGACTGCGAATAGTGCGAGTCAGCTCAACGAAGAAACGTCGGACGAAAGAGAAGTCGAGGTCTCCTCACTTCGTCGTCCTCAACAGAGTGAGGGGGGGGGAGGGTAATTACTATTTTCGACGCCAGCATATTCCCATGACGTCAGTTGAATGCCATTTGCTCTGCTCTCAACTGACTGCTATACATTCCGGGAAGGAATATTACTCAGGGGACTTTCTAACCACCGCGTCAAGTCAGTTTCTGTGCTCTTCTCTGTAAGGAATTATATCCGTCAGAGAGACTGGGCTTAAGTACCCCTAAAGAATGTTTTAAATGATAGTTTGAACCATTCCCTATCCTGGGGCGATGAATTTGCATACCCTTACAGCGCAAAATTTCGAATTATTTCACTTGAAATTTAAATGAGCGTATATGGATAAATTTTCCCGGGCTCATATTTTTTTGATATTCTGGCAAAAGAACCGGCTTAACATGGCGAAAAGACTACTAAAACATAGCATATGGAAATAGGAACGCAATGACATTAAGATTTTTATACATATACAAGAATAATTCAACAAAAACTGTGGAAAATACTGTTCAAACGGAAAGGGCAGTCGAATCACGTGACAAGACAATGCGACTCTTATCAAAGAAACAGTCAAACGACAAACTAAATTTATTACAAAGCTTGAAAAATCAGAAAATAATTGTCCGGATCCAATGGTAAAAATCAGGAGAAATAATTATTCATTAATACGGACTACTTTGGAAAATATTTCCAAAGAGGGAATAGTTAGTAACTTGACTTCAGTCGTCGCAGATATAATACCTTAAAATGGAAAAATACCAAATACGCGTTCGACACGTATCTCAACCACCCCCCCCCCCCCCACCAACCCCACCACCACTCCACTCACTCCCTAAGAAGATGTTGAGGTAGAAAGAAATCAAGAGAAGGGAGCGTGTGAAGCGTCCTACGTCCGATAGCAAGAAACTCGCGAAAATAAGCAGCATTCTTTAGGAGGGAGATAACAACCACATTTTATTCTCTAATACTATCGGTATTTTCTTTTTTATTACTTTTCGCAACGTAAAACTATTTCGTAAGACGAACTAAGTAAAACCAATTCCTCATGGAACGTAACTTTGATAAAGGAATGCCGTGACTATGAATAAAGCACTCGCGAGATAGAAACTCTTAGACGGTAAAGGGAGATAACAGAATGACACCTGTGTCAAGTATTTCCCACAGTTTAATAAGCATATTGGATGCAAGAAACCGTTATGCATGCTGAAGCAAACGTCATGATGGAAACTAAACTGCTTAATGAAAAACAACCTTCAAAGCTTTATAAATCTATTCTTTAATTTTACCTATAGATAATCTCTACAACTTTTGTAATGTTACACAAAATATTAGAGGTGAAATTTAATTTTTTCTCAAAAATTTTCTTGAGAACAATATGAAAATTTGTATTTAAGTATTCTTTGGCGGGTGATATTCATTGAATTCTGCCATATTTCCGTTAAAAAATAGTTTTGGTTCTTTTTAAACACTTTTTTCGTCGTAAAAAGGATATAATTAAAAGCAATAATTTGGACAGTATTGACAATACTACTTAGTTCCAAAGTAGTTTTTTTTCATTCGAACGAAACCCCGTCACACCCATATTTTCACATATCATATGGTTTTATTAATATCTTGCAGAACCCACAATTCGGTACTCCAATGTCATATTTGAACTCGTTCTTTTGTTATTTAAAATCAAAAATCTTCAATCAACACATGTTTTTAATCAATGAAAATTAAATGTAAAGAACATTTATTTAAAATGTTTTATCATTCTTGATCACTTGGTATTACTGGAGTATTATTTTGAGGAATAGGTCAAACAAAATACCACTAGCAACGTTAACAGCCAGATGAAAATTGCGACGGACCAGGACTCGAACCCGAGACCATCTGCTCTGGTCGCAGGTGAGCTATCCACTGCACCACCCGCCTCGACTCTCAAATCCGTACGACTCCGAGTTAAAAAATACTACTTACATATCTCACCAGCGCTTCGGATGTATTCTATGCATCCCCAGGGTTTGTTACAATATTTCTACATCATCTCTCATCCACGTCTCCAACCTGTGCACCTGCACCCGATCCTGCTTCTTTAACGTATCAAAAAGCATTATTAGAACACGAGGATGATAAAATATAATCGAAACATTGGCGTATTATGTAGTGGTTTTTATTATTTTATATTATGTAGTGTTTTTACATTATTAGAACTACTATTGTGAGCTCCTCTCGACATTTCATTTAACGTCTCGTTGTTCATTTATATTTTATTTTAAATCTAGAAATCTTCAGAACTCTCCCGAACTCCCCTTTTCGTGGCTTTCTCTCACCGCGTCGCCTCAGCCACGCTCCAATTATCTTTCAGCCGTCGACAACAATGTGTCAGTCGCAATCCAATGCTCTCTTCTGCCCTTCGGTG
>NNCF01130699.1:85988-98100 GCA_002313205.1 Laupala kohalensis
CATACAATGTTGTGACGAAATTCAACTCATTAAATTTATGAGGGTTATTTTTTTGGTCTTTTCCTTTTTTTAAAAAAATCCCTCAAATTGCTTCCTAAGAAGCTGGTCCTCCGTCTTCATAAATCTGTTGTGTTCCGTGGCATCCGCCAGAGGATTTCCCAATCATTTGTACGTCGCCCCGGAACACCTTCCTTTCTCTTTTCCTGACCTTGTTCTTTTCGATCCCGACGCTAAAAACCCTCCTGAATTGTTATGTTGTAATTCAGGAGGGTTTTTAGTGGGTATGGTTGAGTCATTCGGCGAGTCCCACACGCGGGGAGAGTCATGTTGGCTCTCCCTAGAGCGTAACTGCATTTTCCCTACCTGTACAAGTTTTAAGGGCTCTAATGACCTCGATGTCGACGAGTCGTAAAGCCCCACAAAAAAAACAACGAACGTACCAATTAAGTTTATTAATATTTTCGACAATTCGGCCCCTCAAATGGGTTCTCAAGAAATTAAAACTAAAATTCATTGTGTTTTGAACGTATATGACTTATAACACACATTGAGGTTATGTGTGTTCCAGTAAATCTGTTAATGACCCGGTATACCTCTTTGTTTTAATTTATCGAGAAGGACTACCCAATTGAGGTGTCAAAACGTCGAAAATATTAATAAACTTGGCTGGTATGCTCATGAGAAAATTTGATTTGGGTATCCAGGTTCAACCAGTGATACTTGTTCTTTAAATGTTCAGGAACTCATTTGACTCGTTTGAAATACACAAAAGCGTGTAAAAACATGGCGTCCGAGCGCAACGGTTTCGTAATTTATGGATCACATCTCGGAAAAAAGTGAAATGCCCGGTGACATGTATATAAAAGTGATGTAAAAAATACTACGGAAAATTATCTATAAACCAAAGTAAACTGCCATCACTTTCATGATTTATAAGTTGGTCGTTTTTGAAAATAAGTGTTTCCTCCAAAAGACGCAATGTATTACACCATAACTTAAAATTGCAATTACTTCATAAATGGCCGGTAAGTTATGTTTTTCAAGGTGAAATCACAATAAGTACATATTGATCTGTTTATTTACATCGCTTTCGGATATGTTCGTGATTTAATTCTTCTACCTACGCCTTTCTTAACTCTCGAAATGCTTAAGTTACAGTCCTCACGGTGAGAGAATAGCCACGAGATTTATCTAACGGAGTGAGAACGCGGTGTCATGTCTGCTGAGGGTGTAGCCAATAGCGTAACGGATCCATTTCAGACCGCATGCATTAACACCTAGACAAAAGAAGCCGGAGGAAAATCTAACTTCAGGAAGTTTCATGTGACCAAAGGTTGGACACCAATCCCTCTCAGTCACTGTTGGCATAATAATTTCTGCCGGTTCTACTAATCGGCTGATGCAGGCGACAGCATTCGAACGTTAACTCACTAAAATTCTGCTGACACAGATAAAATGCCCACATGTCTACAGCGAGAGAAATCTCGCATTGTTGGCATTGGCTCACGTGGTCACTTTCACGTGGTCTTTAGGCTCCTCCCTCAACACTATTCTTTCGCCTTGTGTACTGTAGTTAGTTCTCTTGGGTAATGTTAGTCAAGTCAAATTTCAATAGTCTAATTTCCTTTTTTGTTAATATTTAAATTCATTTGCGTGTTATGATTATGAATAATAGTAACTAGTACTAACAATCTAATTCATAACAAAATTTTATCCATGACGTAAGTAATATGAACTGTGAACTCGCTTGACTGTATTATAAAAACTATTGGAGCATTCCCAGCCATTAAGTTGGAACATTAAAATAAAAGCATTGTTAAAAGACTAACATTTTATAGTGTGTGCTGGTTGTAAAACATTCTTGAAGCACATCATGAATACGTAAAGAATGACCAACAAAGCATTAATCACACTTTTAGAAAACACTGGAATGTGTTTGTTTTTCCAAATGTACCTACAAAGAAATAAAATAGAAAATACGTAGGTGAGTATTAATTAGCAGCATAGCGCAGTAGAGAACATATTCTAATGAAGTCGTAAACATTGTAATGCTTTTACCACTAAAACCACTACTTTGTGCTGTGAACGCACAAACCTATTCAAAGACGTGAGAGAAATAAACAGAAACAATAAAAATCGCATTCGTAAAATACATACGTGAATAAAAAAAGTTACGTCTCTGTTACGAAATAATTTGAGTCACAATGAAACTTCCAGTGTCCTAATGTATGTCCAAAGCCCTAACGAGGGCTTTTCGTAATTCAGAAATAATGGAGCAACGAAAATCTTGATAAATGGTTAAATGAGAAAGAGAGCTTAATTAGTCCAAAAGTAGTCTAACTTCCCAAGAACAGGAGTTATGTAAAAGCGAAAACACACAGATTGTGGTAATAATGAAGAAAATAAAATTGTAAACCTAATTTCTTGTGCGCACCCCTGACGCAAAGAAAACAACAAGGGGAAAACCTTGTAAACCAAGCTAATAACACAACTGGATCAATAACAATTCCTTAAAAATCATGCAAGCAAAGCGTCACAATGTCCTATGATGAAATACCCCCTTTGTCACAAATTACTTATGAATTTTACAAATGCCGAATGAATAAATAGTAAAAGTGAGAATTAATTGACAAACCAAGTACATAATGAAACATGATCAACAAATACGCGAGTCGATTTACAAATACAGCAAAAATCTTTAAATAAATGTTTACGTTTCTAAGATATCTAGTTCGGTTTCAAAACAAATACAATATTTTATACATATCAATATTAATATATAGTAAATGATACATACATACTTCTCTCTTTCTCATATTGCAATGTCTGATCCGAGTGCATAGCAACAGATGAACTATTCTCAAAGTCATGAAACTTTACAGAAAATTATGCAATATGGCTGCCTTACACAAATTGCCAACTTCTACGAATTCAAGTTATATCCAAATAAATATTACTGGTAGTAACGAGAGCGACTAGTTGCTGTAAATAAATACAAGTTAATAACTAACCAAAGCTAAGGCACAAGGTAATATTGGTGCCACTCGTTCGATGGAGAAAGAACAGAATAGCGCCACAAGAGCAAGGGAATTGAATTGATGCCCGAGGTTGGCGATGGATTTAAGTTTCGAGAAATTTGAATGTCCTGCCAACATAACGCGATATACAAATATCATTACTCTAATGGACGATGGCGAAGTAAAAGCGTTGACTGCATTGAGTTCAAGCTCTGCACCAACATCAATCCAGTTAGACTGAATAAAGAATTTGTCAAGAGATCTTTTACGAACTACCTATGACGTTGAGGACATTAAAGTACTTTACTGCGTCTAATATACAAAAGAAAATAGTAAAAATAAGGCCTTTCCTTTCATGTTTCTTTTTCTTAAGTTGATTTTTCTCGGCGCAAAGTAACCTGACTTTGAGTAAACGCCCGAATGATTTATGGAAATAATTTCTTCTCTACTTCCTCACTTTCTCTCAGAGTAAATTGTTTTCGTGTTGTGTAATGATTTGCCTCTTCTATCCAATACATGATTCGCATTAGCCATACATCAGTTTGGTTGTTCGGTAATATTCACATGCTTTGTAAGTACACGACCGTTTAATTTACACTCGAACTATGGTACTAAATTTCAAAATAGACAACTGCAAGATTGGGAGTGTCCTACGAAAGAAAACTTCCTAAATAATTGGAACAAAAGCTAATTTAATATTGACATTATTCACGTCTACAACCATAATGAAATGGAAATTAGTGTTCCGACCATTTTTGTAGACTTTTTTTTAAATTAAATATCACGACGTTTCAGCAGATGCCTAAACAAATCTAACACATTTGTTTGTATATTACATTCATCTGACGATGGCAGCAATCAGCAGCCGAAACGTCGCGATATTTAGTAAACACTCACCTTCGAGAAAAGGTCGGAGGAATGATTTCTATTTAAAACCTAATTTACATAAAAACATAATTTTTACACTGTTATACAGACGGAAAACATGAAGGATTAAATTTAAAACACAAAAGAGGGAGGAACCAACAGGTGAATTGGGACATGGATGGAGAGGGAAGGATGCTTCACCTGTTTCGCATCTTTAGTTAGTTAGATTTTCTTCTATTTTACAGCGCCTAAAATATTGTAATACGACCTAACGAAAAAGTGTTACAAAGACTTTACAATTCCACCAAAGTAATAAAATATAAATATTATGTTTTTAAATAATATTACAACACGCATAACATCAATAACATTTTCAAATTAATCTCATACCCAACAATATATGTTATTTGGTAGAAAATAATTTATTGGAAACCCATTTATAAAATATTATTCAAACTTCTTTGAAATTTGTTCATCACAATGTGGAAAATCAAATATAAGTGAGAGAAGTGAAACCAAGGGCGAAAACTTTCTCAATAATTTTTACGTATTTTTATAGAAATCAGTTCCCCTACTTTTTACTATACTCTTTTTCTAAAATGGAAATTATAGAAAATATAAACATAGAGAGAAATAAATAAATTTTATTTTGTAGAATATGTTTTCAGGTGCCTATTTTTACCGCTTCTTTACATAATGATTTTGACTAAGAAAAGAAACAAGCTTGAATAAAATTTAAAAAACTACAACTTGCCGGTTGAAAATATTTAAAACAAATTAACAACAATATTCTAAATGTATAAATATCTACGTGCTATTTTCGTGACTCGCGTCTATCGTCATGTGGGAGCAGCATTGTTGAGTGCAACGCGGATGTGACAGCGGAGATAATGAAACGCTGCCACCAAGTGAAAGTTGAAAATCGCAATGATTCATCGACCGACGGGATGCGAAGACCAGTGGTCCGCTTCCGGCTCAACCGTCGGCTACGCTACGTTCCGTATAATGAGGTCAACTACCTTTACATAATCAGGTTTATTTATCTGTCAGTTACCTCAAGCATCACCAAAAAATACAACTTCCCATCAAACATTCGATGAATAAGAACACAAATACCGTCAAAATAAAAATTGAATTGTGAAAACATGATTTTATTTCAAAGAGAGTCTCCAATTTACACCATTGTGTTGTTTTGTTTCGTAATAATAATGGGTATTACCAATAAATTTCAGAGCAGTTTTTTTATTAAAACGAACTCGATGAAATATTTTCTTTTGTTCTCTTGCCATGAGCAATACACTTTAATTAATTCCACGTGATAATCATAATTTACCGCTTCTTACGCAATAATTAAATGTATTTCATATTAAAATTCTGAATGGAGCAAAAATAAAAACACTGGATAAATAATCAAATCAGGAAAAGAAAAAATTGTTTGCAAATAAGCATAAGTGGAAACTACTTGACCACGTTCATGGACAAAGCTAATTCTCTCTCAAAAAACAAATCAAGCAAATCTTTTATCACAGTACTCAAAAAAAACTTTAAAAAATAGACACGTCATATACAGCTGTAGATTGACAGTCAAATATGATAACACAAAGTAAAAAACGGAATTAAAAAAAAAAGATTGATACAAAATGACACTGATTTCATAGAATATAGATTTATTTATCTATAGATAAAGACACTACGTTCTAGGAAGCAGTGGCGTAACTATCCCTTCCGGGATGCCCAGTTAAAAAGTTTTTGACATGCTTTTTCTGAAGAATTAAGGAATTTTTACAAATAAATTAATGCGCGACCGCTTTTCTTCACAAGTGAAGCCACTTTACATCCAAAATTATATTATTAATTGTACAGTATGAATCGAGCATTTTAAAACGGAGGTAGGAAAACAAATTGAAAAAATTTGAAGAATTAAAATTTTGAAAAGTGAACATCGACAATGCTGCTTTTATTTTAAATGACATAAACTCTATTATATAGTAACTGATATAAATTTTTAAGATAAATATGAAGAAGGATTAGTTTAATTGTAGTACCTCGGGGCACCGTTGAAAGTTATAAACACTGTTCAGGAAACAACTGTTCGAGGAAAGATTTGTCTATTTCGTTTTAAAACTCATATTTCGTCGGAATACTCGTTATGCCAAATTAATAAATGACACAACGTTCTTTTGAAACATTGTTTGAAATGACACCAAAGGGCACCTCTAACAAATTTCTTAAGGGAGGTAATTAAAAATCATGAAAATATTATTTTATCTTTAAAAAATCAGTACTGGGGACCCCTTGCATCTGGGGACACCAGGCAAGTTACGCCACTGCTAGGAAGCATCTCTTGCGTTCCGAGAGACGCAAAATTATGTAACACGTGTATTACGCGGAGTAATTCGACAACGTGAAGAGTAAACTTGGTAAAGAGTAAACATTTGAGCATGAAGTAGTGCTTCACTTTTCGTTCCTATTTTCTCTTTCTTTCTAGGTCAACCGAAGTGTTTGCATTTATTACGCATATTGGCGTTGGTCATCATACATTCATCAATATCAGTGGAATCATTTTTCCCCTAACATGGGGATGACCGGGAGGGGGGGGGAGAAAGCAGGGAATAAAATCTGCCTCCACCCCCAAAAAATACCAAATGAAAATAAAAAAGAAATAAAAAGAAGACGGATGAATACACCTCAAATTTTCAGGGTATTAACCATCTGGAGAGCAAACTCGCGCATGAATCTAATGCACAATTTATTAAAACGGAGTATGTGTATAAATATTACCGCTGCTCTACCATTCTGTCAACTTTTTTTGTGGGGCTTTACGGCTCGTCGACATCAAAGGTCATTGGAGCCCTAAAAACTTGTACAGGTAGGGAAAATGCAGTTACGCACTAGGAAGAGCCAACATGACTCTCCCCGCGTGTGAGACTCGCCGAATGACTCAACCATACCCGCTAAAAACCCTCCTAAATTACAACATACCAAAACATATCTCAAAACATACATCAAAACATTGAGGACAAAAAATGAGGAAAATGAAAGATACCCTAGCTCTAACAGCGTCGGGATCGAAAAAAACAAGAGGTGACCAAGGAAGGTCAGGAAAGAGAAAGAAAGGAGCCTCGCACAAGTAAGTGGAAGTAATGCCAGACTCAGCTCTTGGCTCCGTGGTTGCCAAACAGGTACTTACTAGATGTAAGTCCCCTGGGGGGTTCTGTCAATTATTTGTCCACTATCCACGCCGGTTGCGGAAAATTTGGCACGCTCCACGAGCTCTAAATACTTAGGTGTTTTGTCACGTGTCCTTAGATCAGAAAATACAAGACCAAGATCCAAGTCCAGGACAAAATATTCTATGCAAGGCAAATACCAAGACTGTAGTAACAAACAGTAGCGGCGATTGGGAATCAAAAGTGTATGGGGGGGTGGCAAAATATATTAACAATTTTCACCAACATGGCATTTTCTGCGTAATTCCACCAAGTATGATTTAACTAATGAAATAAATCAAAAGAAAGACAATTGGTGATTACCACATCAAGGATGGCGTAATTTTTTTATAATTACGTTTTAGACGGTTAAAATGAAATTCCTTCAGAAAGTGGGAGGCGGCTGCCCCTACCCCCACCCCGCTAATCGCCGCCACTGGTAATAAGAACAAGAAACGGAAGACTCTTCCAACACTCATTTCATTAAAGAGGTTCACCAACCTGGTAAAACCACTTCAGTAGAATCAAATAAAAAATCATGTTTCACTTCTTTATTTGCGAGTCCTTAAGCCTCATTTTCAAAAATATTTCTTTATTTCCACGTTTTGTTTACGAATCGGTCAAAGTCTCCAGTGAATTTTAAAGAAATTATATTATCAATTCTATTTCAACCGCACACGCCAAAGATAACCGTCGTTTTGTAACATTAACTTAAGAAAATGGTGACAAGCCAGGAATCGAACCCGGAACTACTGCATTGATCGCTGGGTTGTTAACCACAACACCACCCGTTCGCCTTCCACAATTGTATGCATAGCTTATCACGTAGGTATGTGTGAAACTGATTCTTAAGTGTACACAGCATTGTGTGCCGCCTGGTTCACTTATCTCCTGAATGGGGAAACGTCACTGGTTTAGGTCTGGGTGGAAATGGTGTACAGTTATGGAAGGTGAACAGGTGATGTAGTGGTTAACACCATTGCAATCATGTAGGAGTCTCGAGTTACCACACAACTTCTCCACGTGTAGGGTACACGGAAGAAATATATGCATCAAGAAAATGTACTTATTGCTACAGGTGTCTACCTGTTAGATACGCTTGGATTGACTACACAAAATCCTCACTAGAGAGTGATGCGCTCACGTCTCATCAGCTTGGTCGCCGCAACTATCTGCTTACAGCATCTCGCGATCTTTTCATCCTTTGTTTTGCACACTGGAGGAGACTCTTTTTTCTCATTTAAATTACTATCTAAACCAAGGAAATTAAACGTGGCTGACTCTCTTTACGATAATATGAACATTTACTTTTATTTAGTCCGACTATTTTGTTTACCAGGATAATTCGGCAGATACTACTTTCTTTCATCTGCAAGTTGTAGGCAAGTTTCAGTCTATCAGATATCAGTTATGTGCATTGTAGTATTTGTAAATGGGAAAAGTAGCTTAGTGCTATTGAAGCTTATCTACATGTAGCGACAGGAGGTAGGAGGTTGATGGTAGTTGTATATTGTTAGTACGTGGGCCGCTTAGCTGGGTTTACCAACAACTTGGGTCAGTACAAGTTGTTATAGTTAAGAGTTATTGGATACTAGGAAGCAGTGGATAGAGGAAGGAGGGTTCGCTTTTCAGTCACAGCTATACGAACTGGGACATTAACGTGAAGAGCTACAATTTTTTTTTTCTGGCCCCACTGGTATTCGAATCCGGGATGACTAGATGACGAGCAAGAACGCTACCACCTTCGTCACGGAGGGGCTCATATCAGTTATGAGTAGTATATGATAATGAACAACTGAGCACCATGTACACACTCATTCACAATTCCATACTAATATAGTTTAGACGTTCATGGTCTGACGCGTCAGAGCTGTCAATTGTCAGAACACAAGGAGTCAAATAACATCCTTTTCCAATAAATTAGCAAAGGACATCATTTTCTTGATGTAACATTTAAATGCTGTTATTTTGAAAGGAAAAGGTGAAGATGAAATTGAAGAAAATCGACGACGCTTCTTTTGATGTTCTAAAGTTCGACGCTGTTTCTGTGATTGGCTCCGTCCGGTTACGCAGAAAAGGAACTAAACATTTTTGGGACGTTTGATTTTTTTTCTTTTTTTTTTTGTGGGGCTTTAGGGTTCGTCAACATCAAAGGTCATTAGAGCCCTTAAAACTTGTACAGGTAGGGAAAATGCAGTTACGCACTAGGGAGAGCCAACATGACTCTCCCCGCGTGTGGGACTCGCCGAAAGACTCAGCCATACCCACTAAAAACCCTCCTGCATTACAACTCAAAACTCAAATCCAAGCATATCTCAAGTCATTACTTAAAACATTAAAAAAAAAGAAGAAGAAGAGGAAAGAGGAAAATGAAAGATACCCTAGCCCTAATAGCGTCGGGATCGAAAAGAACAAGAGGTGACCAAGGTAGGTCAGAAAAGAGAAAGGAAGGAGCATGGTACAAGTAAGTGGAAGTAATGCCAGACTCAGCTCGGGGCCCCGTGTTCGCCAAACACGTTTGAGTGTTAATGTAAATTTACATATAGTAGTATTTGTAAATAGGAAATGTAGCGTGCTATTGAAGCTTATCTACATGGAGCGATAGGTGGTAGAAAGTGGGTGGTTGACTATATTTAGTAGGTGGGTCGCTTAGCTGGGCCCACGTGGAGGGGTTAGTAGAAGTGGTTAGTAAGAGTTAGAGTTATTGATACTAGCAGGAGGCGGATAGAGGAAGGACGTTTCGCTTTTCGGTAGTCACAGCTAGATGAACTGGGACATTAATGTGAAAATCGTCGGGAATTGAACCCGGGATGTCTTGGTGATGAGCAACAACACTACCACCTGTGCCACCGGTGGGACTAATGTAAATGATGATAATTACAACACTCATAAAATGTTGGTGTGTTTCAGAATCCTCCAAAATGCAGCCTTTAGCCCCAGTGGTTGTCTGCCTCGTCGTGTTAAGCAGCGCTTTTGGATCCAAGCTGGTGAGTTTCAATTATATTCTCTTCAAATAATCAACGAGTCATGACATATAAACTTTTATTCTCGTATTTAGAAACAACAAAATATTAGCACTTGATCGTCCTCAGTAAGTTTCCGGGATTGTTAAATGTCAACGGGGTTGGAAGGATTAGCGGAGAAAAATGACCCTATTAAACTAGACACTCTGGTTTTTTAGCTTTATATCATTGAATCAACATACTCCCAAACTTATATGTAAACTATAAATATTTTCCGAATAATGCTATGGTTTCAATCGATTTGTTACAAAACAGAGAACAACGAAAATTTTCTAATTTCATGTTGCAGAAGGATTTACCCTTATAGTGCATAATTTTTCAATCAACTGTGAAACTGACCTTCAACCGGGTAATGGACGCGTTGTGTTGGAGGGATTACATCATAATTGGAAAGGAGCATGGCAAGGTACCACAAGCGATAGAACGGTGAAAGTAAAAGCGACTCGCAACTTAAGAGCAAGATTCACAATGGTTCAAATATCAGCAAACCAATTCTGGCTTTTGTGATGGAGAGAACGTTAATTTTTAAAAACATTCTTTGGAATCGACGTATTGCAAGAGAGTTGGTCCACTTAACTATTATTGCATGTCAAGCGAACTATCTCCACCTCAGATGCTTTGTTCTCACTCCGTTTTTTGTTTTGTTTCTTACCCTCAATTTACGCACTTCGAATTATTCACGTTCTATATGCGTCTTACAAAATGTCGAACTAATTCCGAGCAATTTTCGCATGAAGTTTCTTATAAGAAATCGGCTTCCAAGCTAAAGGAGGGCAGGGGCAGCTCGAAATTTTATGTAACCTACAGATAAAGAAGTTTACGAATAAATAAAAAACATTTCGATTTTTAAGGCAAAACCCCTTAAATCCCCTTATTTACATAGTAATACTTAGGGCAGATTTTCTAACCCCGATTTTTAAAAAAATTGAAGATTTTTCCAGTGGAACATCTGTGCTGGCGACACACTCGTAAAAGTGCATTCACTTAACGCAGATCTTGTCACAGTGAAAGGGGAATATCTCTTTACGAGAGTAGGGAAAGTGAATGAGGAAAATATATTTTTTTTTTTTTCGTAATCAGCGTGAAGAATGTAATCGACACGATTAGATATGAAGTTCATACGTTTACATCGTGTTTCATTAGAAATCGTTTTACTAAATAAAAATAATATACGAACACGTTGGTTATATGTAACTCACTAGTAAACTACGCGGCTGATCCCGAGTGAATCAACATATATGGAAAATGTCAGAAGTAACAACTAAGTTATCAATGGTAACTATTTAGTTTCCAGTGGAAGCTAATGTCATAAAGAATAAACGTTATAGTAACTTCTAAATTATCAGTAGCTACTACCCACATTTTTCCTAAACGAACTGTTCGTTAACACAATACTCGAGACAAAAATTGAAGAAACCGAATGAAAACATTAGGAAGATAATATAAGAATCTTTTGAAAAACGTAACTAATTGCACAGTGGTAATTTTGAGAAGATCGTCAGAGTTTCATAAATAGTCTTTCGGCAAATATTCCAAACTTTGATACATTGAGGAATCTCGTAGAAATCTATCCGTAAATTGAATGAAAAAGTTCCTCAACGTCTTCTTGCAACTTGTGAAGCTGCAATTATTGTATTTGCTCTTTGAGGAGGAAACACGATCCCGAGGTCTTCTCTGTAAGCCAAGTATCTTCCGAGTGTTAGTAGGAACGTCTTAAGAAGAGTTTCGTCATTACGCCGCGAGATCTCGTTGAGTGACGTGGCGAAACTTAGTTGAAGAGATTCGTTCAGAGAGAAGACCGACAACGCTTTATTCCACACTCAGAAAAAAAATGATGCTTCAACTTGGTTCTTCGTAATACAACTGTGTACTGAGCACTTTCTGATGCAATACTTATTGACGAGGCTGTGTTCTTAGCTGTAAACACCGTTACCTGGACGATTTTCTTTAAAGTATCTCCAAACTTCTATGAATTGTCAAATATTGTAATTCAAAG
>NNCF01130699.1:104231-126792 GCA_002313205.1 Laupala kohalensis
TAAGTGGAAGTAATGCCAGACTCAGCTCGGGGCCCCGTGTTTGCCAAACACGTACTTACTAGATGTTAGTCCCCTGGGGGGTGAAAATTAGGTGTCATTAGTAGTATACCTAGGTGGTGGCGAGCAGGTGTGGTTCATTCTGAGCCTCATCATCTAAAGGGTCTCCAAATGGGTCTTAAAAAGTAAATAGGTGACAAAAATGTGATCTAAATATACCTAAATTTTATTTAACTATATAAGATCCTCTATATTTAACTATATCCTATTTTTAAAATATCTTAAATATGTATTTTAAGTCCTTAATATCTTATCTCACTAAATATAACTTCAATTTAACACAACATGCAAACACTTTGGTGTGGCTTGATTATACGAGGCTTCTAAAAATACTCCCGTCCTTGACCTCACACCTTCTATTGTCATTTCAAAATTTAACATGTATGTTAAATTTTAATTATCGTAATATGTTTCATGCAAGAAAATTTATTGTCATAAAACAGTACAAACTGCATATGACCATGTGGAGGACAATAAACTAATTTACTCTCCGGAAGCAAGCAAGGGACCAATTCCATCCGGACCAAGCATCAATTCCGATCAAGGGCCCCAAGGCAGAGGCGGATTCAAAATTTTTTTGCATAAGTCCCTAGATAAGATAAAAAGTTAGCTGTGAGTTATAATACATATATAATGTCAATATGTTTGTAATTTAATGCAAATATGTTTGTAAATTTACATGTACAAGTTATTATCGAACTATAGATTATTCTGAGTATAGTGTTTAAAAATCATAAGAGTTGAAAAAACACTAAATTCACGATTTATTGTTACAATAAACACGCCCCTAGACAAAGACTAGAGAACCTGTATAAGAAATCCGCCTCTACCCAAAGGAAAAACGGAGAAAAACCCGGGCTAGGATGGGACTACAGAATTAATGTACACAACCGTGCCAAAGTTGAGTACACATAAAACAAAATTAATATGAGCCATACGGCAACACAATCATGCAAGAAAATAGTTTTTNTGTCATCACTGCTTCAGTCGACTATCCAGTGGTAATGTCGGATTCACTATCTTAGTAATTTGTGTTAACATAGTATTTTATATTTAAACAACAAAGATTCCATTTTTTATTATGAGTGATTTTGAAACTTTCTTGCTCCCACTTCTTTTATTCATTAATTTTTAAGCTGATGTCCTTATCCGATTTTGAAAATGGTAACATCTTGAATAACATGGTGATGGATAAGTATCCATCAGCAGATAATTTCCAGAAAGCAAGTTCAGTCCAAATCATCTGAAGGTTAGAAACAAATCCTTTAAGAGTAAATATATTAGTTGAAGAGGGTATATACATTTATTTACAGGTTAAATTATTATGAATTAAATCCTTTAGCATACATAAAAAATAACTGACAGTACATAAACTTTTAGCCTTGAATAGAGGATATATCCCACATGAATTTCACATACTCTTCTTATAAAATACAAATAAGAGGTTAGCATAAAAAAATTGTAAGTTAACTTTTTGTGGAAAATAATTAATGAGTCAAAATTTTGTATCAGTTCATTGATTAACGCCTTTATAACAAACTCATTCATCAGTTAATACTTATCTTTCAAAAAATTTGTTCTCAATCTCTTTATCTCGCTAGAAGCAATACATTATGGCAAAAGTAAGACATAAATGGCAAGATAACCAGATTGATCATATATTTTTTAAGGGGCAGCATGGCTAAAACCTGGGACTTTTAATATGTTTTACCTCCTAACTACTCAAAACACATTACTGAAGAAAAATATTCAACCATCCTTCATGGTCTCAACATCCCAATTTTAGGCATTTGTTGACTGGACAATTAATCCCTATAAACAAATGGTCAAACAAAAATAAACTCAAGAAAGAAAATTGAATATAAATAATCAAAATATCTGGTTCATAATCTTATTCATGTCATTTTCAATAAATTTTCTTCATTTTTTCATTTTCATATTTCCACGTTTACTTATTTTTAACCTTCAGAATACCAAGCTCCGAGACCAACACCAAGTGGGGTCATCCTAGACCCCAAGAAGAAATTATTCAATAAAGAACAACAAAAGCAGTATATAACAATATACTTCAAAAAAAATTGTAAACATAAACCATTTCATAAAAATATTTACAACAAAAAATATTAACAAACATTTTGTGCAGCAAAAACCATCATGAGGCATTAACAAAAAACCCAACTAATGAAATTAATATTATCCTATATAGGGACGAACTTCTTATGCAACCTACATAACAGAGATGATGTAATAAATAAATATGACAAAATCAACAAGTAAACATGTGCAGATACTCAGTTTTCATATAAATATAAATTTAAAAAATTTCTATTGGGTCTCGGCTGACCCCACTAGGCAGTATAAAGGTCAAAGACCAAACATGTATACTAATTATTAGAAATACAAAAATTATAAAGCGATTATGTATCTACCAACATCAAATGATTAAATATCACATTATAAGAATATAATAACCAGTCCAAGAAATAACAATTATTCTGATATTCAACACATTAACATGGTCCTTTAACATGCATGTTATTAAAACAAGAATAAATATAGCACATTTATATTTTTCTTTATTTCTAATGCATTAGGAAACTTTTTAGAAACGTCCGTTCAGAGGGCAAGTAGCACCAACAAAAATGGCGGACTGCCTGTACACTTTTTAACTTCACCAATTTAGANTCAGAGGGCAAGTAGCACCAACAAAAATGGCGGACTGCCTGTACACTTTTTAACTTCACCAATTTAGAATCAATCGTTTTATTTAGTAAAATTTAAATATTTGCCAAAGGCCAAAATTTAAAAAATTATGATACTTAAATGTCACAATGACTCCAAAATATTTCCAATATATTACGCTCCATGTGATTCACCTTGATGTCAATTTGACCTACAACGACTAGGTCTAATTTTGATCTCTCCCACAAAATGGAGATGCATGTACTTCCCAATCAAACTTTTCTTCCATGATACTCAACAACCAAGATTTAATTGTTTGCAAGTAAATACTATTGTAAATGTTAAATTTGATTTGGTGGTGGAGTTGTCTTAATAATTTTGCATCTTGAATTTCATGTTTTATTACCAATATTGTGACTGTCCCTGTTCTACAATGGAGCCAGAACTGAGTGGAAGAAGCCTGCGAACCAAATCTGTGACCCGGGTTCTCTTGGCTCTCGGAGGCCCTGATTGGGAAGATTTATATACAGTCTAAACAGGAAGGATGCATTAATTATAACAAAGGAGTAATGTTACATATTGGAGCAGATTTTCCATGAAATAGGATGTATAAGAGATGCAATCAATAATTACTTAGACAGTAGAACTATGACCAACTCTTTGAAAGTGGAAAAAGACATGCACAACAGAACAGGAAAAAGAAACAGACCAATAGAAACAACCAGATACAAAAAATGGAAAACATGAAATACCAAGTAATGAGCTAAGTGAACATGTGATGATCTAAAAGTGATCAATGAATCAAGATATAAATAAAATAATATAAATCTCAGTTGGTGGCAAAATGGTATCAATGTGAGGACTTATAATTCTTGACATGAATAAACTGAGCACTATACAAAACTGTCAAACCCAAAACAGGGGAAGGATACGTCATCTGTTCTCAGTTGGGTATCAGTAATTCATTAGCACTTGTTTCTAAAAAGTATTTTCAGTAAAAGCATAAATGAATTGAAATTACTGAAATATTTTAGGAGAGTAAAATATTTAGTATCACATGGAAAAAACCTTTTTTCTTTGAAGAAAGTTTCATCAGAATTAGCACAGAGCACAAAGTAAGATTCAACATAAAATGGACCTAGTCCAGCACTCGCACTGATTCTAACGTCACTTCAAAGTAATTAGCATGAAATTAAAGATGAATTTTTCTTTTATTTCCCTAGTAGTCTTCCAAACACTTTCTGCCATAATTTTGACTTCTTAAAATACTCAAGGTTATTTTAGAAATAAAACTCAAAGAACAATTTTCATTGTTCCTTTTCTAACCATTTATTTTTGATTCTGTGCAGTTACAATACTCTCCTAATTTCTGTGATTCATAAAATTTAATCTTTACTACATTTATTCTTTACTTCTTTATAGTACTGAAGTTAAAGAACTTTATCCACGTTTCAGAGAAGTGAGTAAGATTTACTTTTCAGGAGAAGGTCAAAATTTGGAGGGGGTATTGAATGACAAAATATAAGTTAAACAAAATCAGTTTCGAAAAAAGGTATAGAAATTAGTTACATGTTACAGGAAAAAATAAAAGAACTTTTATTACAGATTACTAAAATAATTTTCTCTCAGAACAAAATGAAGGGACCATCCTATTCATTCAGTCAAAGTACCCAAGAAAAATCTGGGTAGGATGACAGAGAATACTCAAAGCAGTGCCAAGGAAGTTTTCATGCAAGAAATACTCCAGTAAATAAAAATATAAAGTGGTAATACATACACGTCACACTTTTCAGAAAGATCACGTTTAAATTGTGACAGATAGGAAAGGACACAGATGTGATTAAGTATTAACTGGAATAAAAAAGGAAACAATGTAATTCACCATGAATGGCAGGGGTTAATCACATAACAGTCCATCTTCATATTTACTTACATTGATCACATAAAACAGAATTAGCAGTCTAGTAAAATAATACAGCTTGTGTGTAGCAATGTGGAAGGAGCTATTAAATAGAATCAAAGAATTTTAATCAGTTTCGAAAACAAAAAAAACATTTCCCAACAATAAAGAGAAAGACTTGATGAATAGGAAAATCTCACAATTTAAATGTTCATAAGTTCATTTATTTTATTAAATACAAATTTGTTGGTATTATGTTAATATTATAATATGTACCGTAGTAGTTTCATTGTAAGTGCTGAAATATTAAATCCACCACTACCCTTGGGCCCTTGATCGGAATTGATGGGATGGTGCCTTCCTTGCTTAAGAGTAAATTAGTTTATTTTCCTCCATGTGGTCATGTGCAGTTTGTAACAGCTTTTTTTACCATAAATTGATTATTATTATTATTTATTTATTAGAATTTTAAAACAATTTTAATTATTTTCATTTAATAACTTGAACTTCTGCAAAAAGAAAGAAGCAAATATTCATCAAATTAAAATTAAATTTGGGATAGTGATAAACATTTTTAGAGGGACTCACAAATGCAATGAGACTCCCCCTGAATTTGCCCTTGGATCATCATCTAAAATAAACAAACTTCTTGGAAACACAAACCAACCTCAAACTCTTATTCACACTGTCTATTAAACATTAACTCTTATTTACAACAACCTCACCTTATATATCCCTTCCATAATTGTACAATGCCATTAGCTCCTGCCATTTAAAGTGAAGGATGTAATATTTCTGCCCCCCCCCCCCCATAACATATGCTCTCCCAAGAGAAGGATGAAAAGGTGTTAATTTCTGCAAAATAGTTAACACAAGTTATTTTCAATACATCATCATTATTTAAAGAAAATGTATTGTTATTAATACTTTGAATTAATTTAGAAATATTACTAATTGATCACAACTATTAACATCATACAAAATACTACACAATTTATACAAATAGTAATATGTATAAAATTTTCCTCTGGCCTTCACTGTCTGGAGTAAAGCAAATTACAAACATTTAGTAGATGAAATAATTTATTAAAAATACTTTAAATTTATAAATATGTTTCAAATGCTTTAATTGTGTATTATTAGGTATGTCACATGAGGAGTATTGTTTGTTTTCTAATCACCAACAAACATTCAATGAGAAAGTATAAATCATCAGTAAATTATGTAAATAAAAACTAAAATAATTTGCAGATATGAAGGTTTTCACTGATAATAGTGAAAATTTACTTTAATACATAAGGCAGAAAACCTATGGATTTGGTAAATTCACCTCATTTTAGTATCTATAAGACAATTTACTTTATTTTTTATTTTATATTATCAATGACATAAGTAGTGTATTCCATGTGGTCATAATCAGTTTTTAAATGCTTCAGTGGCAAAAGAGTATTTAAATATTCATGTATCTCTTTAAACATTGTTTGCATATTGTTAGTTCTACTTTATCTATCTACTTAATCTCCTCAGGGAATAGTAGATCAGAATTGACAACTCACTGCACCCATATTCATAAATAAATACTCAAGGTTATAGTTCCAAGAAGTAGAAATATCCTTCAAACACCCAGAACACCATTTAACCTTTACTTATCAGTAAATTATGCATTCTTGATTTTCATTTCATTTTTATTAATGCAGAAAAAAGTCATTACTGATTGCCAAAAATAGTTTACCACATAATGCATTCAACATAAGGCAACTTTCTCAGTTGATCCCAAAACGTACATAATATTATTTAAATCTTTGGAAAAGTTGGAAAATAAATAAATAATTTATTGCCCAATAAGCAGACAAAAATTTAGTGTCATCACATAAATTTAATTTACACTCCAGAAACTACTGCATAATAGTTTATAAGACTGACTTTTTAAGAACATTTCAATTCTTATTGATTTCTGTCTATAGTTCACGTTACTTCATAAAAGATCAATTTTCGGTCTTTAAAATTTTTAATTATATTATTTAAATACATGTATATTATTCACGTTCATCTAGTATTGTTATTTTAAGAACAGAAGTACAGTATTATACAACAGATGCATGATTCAATGGTCAAAACAAATTCCATCCTACAGGGGTTGCAAAGGAGATAACAGCTACAAAGAAATTTCTAGAGAATCATTAATTATTTCTTTTATTTTTATTTTTGAAAGCCATTAAATAAATACTTAAAAGTAAGAAAAGATTCAGAAATTTGTAACTCAGTGAGTCTCAAAGACTTATTGTTGAGAAGCAGTGACAGATCCTAGGGGAGGCACATGGAGCATGTGCCTCTCCCAAAAAACTAGATAGAAATAAAAAAGGAAGCTTTTTACGATGCAATAAAATTCAGTATACTCATTTAAAGCAAGAACTAATAAAATCTATGTAAAACAACGACTTTATAGGACAAACATATGACTTTACTTCCCTCGATTTTCATCCCACCATGGGAACATGAGCTCAGGGCAGCGATATTTCATTATTTCTAGAACTCTCGCTCTCCAGCGACTTAGTGAGCCACTTATCTAATAGAAAATTACCTCGATAAAATATACTATAGAATAATAAATATAAATAAATAAATAGAACAATTAAATAAATAACTTAATAATAGAGGAAAATAAATGATGGAAATACTTTATTGGTGTTCTTATAAAATGTGTAATAATAACATTGTACGATTCATGAATGGTAGGAAAAAATTTCATAACGGACCCCTCCTAATATCAAATCCAGGATCTCCCCCTGGTGGAAAGTAGTCTAAATCAAAGAAACCTCTCTCCACATCAACAATATCCAGAGCTTTTCGGCATCAAATAGGACAACTCTTAGCTCATCCAAGAGAATAAGGAAGATTCATCAGCACTTGCATTTGCAATATTCCTAAGCTTTGTTTTCCTTCCATGTGATATGACGTAAGAACATTTTTTGTATTTCAGTGATCTAATGAAATTATAATTTTCATTTCAGATTCCAATCTCCACACTATCAGCAGTGAACAAATTCCTGAATGATCTTGGAAAGAGGAGATGAGGATTAAAGGGACTTGTCAAAGAGGAGTGAAATTCTCAAGAATTATACTTCTTTATTTTTTCTATTACTTTTTATGTAAATGTATTTAGTTTTAAGTTTTATATAAAATATGTACAAGGAATGTTTCATAGAAATAAATTAAATAAGTTTCCTAAAAAATAGAACCTTAACGACACAATACATCCCACAATCTGCCGCAACAATATGATCCAGATGAAGTGGGGGAAGACAATATTATGGAGATAAAAATTATAAAATAGAATAACACTCATCGATATTAATATTAATTATCAAAAATATATATTTTGAACGTTTTTTATTAATGCGGAAACTGAGTTCAACCTCATTCGTTCAAGGAGTTGCAGAACACTGCAATGGATTGGTGGAAATCTTAATGCTGAGATATGGGGCCATCCATAAATTATGTAACTTGGGGGAGTGGGGGTTTATGACATGGTTACATAGCATTAAAGCAGGGTTAAGAGGAAGAGGGATTAGACAAGGTGTCACATAACGCTAAGTTTCATTGGGCGCTCTTTAACACAGTGTACCAATTTTTTCAGCCATCGAATCAAATTTTTTTTTCAGGAAAGCTACAAAACGGAATGGTGGAGGTGATGTTGGTGTAACGTAAGTATTGAAGGGAGGGGGGAGGTATCAGTACAGGCACGTTAAAGGGGAGGGGGTATTAAAAAATATAATTTTTTGCGTTATGTAATTTACGAGCGGCCCCTATAGTGAGGTACAAAATTGTTCTAAGATGTAATACTTGTTTCAAAAACCGTGATTGTCGGTAGCGTCTTGGAATGTGAGGAAATGCTTCGTCGTTCCTCGTCTCACGCATTCCAATTGAACTTGTGGTTGGCGTTGTATGCAGATCGCGACACCATCGTCAGCTCCGCCGAATTGACAGCTTCGAAACACTTGCCTTTCACTTGGGCTTGGAGGAAAGGAGGGAAGGTCTTCACCGTGTCCGCCAGGTACAGGAAGAAGTCTCTGGTGGTATCTCTGTGTCGAAGGACGTCCGCGTCCTCGGGCGAAGACTGCCTGAGCCGCGCTTCCCGCTTCACCCCCGTCACACCGTTGACGAAGGCCGCCGTCATCCCTCCTCCGCTCCCACTGCCGAAGCGAGAGTTCCTGCGTTCGAGCCTCTGTTGCTGCTGCTGCTCCGTCGTCCGGGGTTCGAGTCTCGGAGGTTCGGGTTCCGCGGTGGCGCTCGAGGGTGAATAGGAGCCTTCGGACGTGACGGAGTCGGCGCCGGGGGCGGGAGCGCCGTTGGTGGCGGCGGACGAGGAGTGCGTGTCGGGGGCGGAATCTCCGTTCGTCTCGATCTTCACGTAGGCTTCCGTCATCTCCTCGTCTTGTGGATGGTGTTCGATTATCTCCTCCACGTCGTCGTCTTCCTCTTCTTCGATGCCCACGATGGCTTCGACGGGAGGCGACGTCGCCAGGCGACCGGAAGGGTCTCCGTACACGCGCGCCATCGCGTCTTCCGACAAGGGCTCCGGTTCTTCACGACTCGGCGTCCTGCGAACAAAGGAATAACCTGAATCAGAGGCGGATCCAGCAAGTGATCTTGGTTGGGGGCGATACTTTGTCAACTTCGCTCCCCCCCCCCCTCGATACTTTCGCCTTCCGATCAATCACCCGATTTATTAATAGTGGGAAAAATACATTTATGGCAGCGGAAGTATTTAGTTTCCAGTCTTCTACTTGCATCTGCGTGTGTACAATCATTGCGTTGCGTATAAGAATCCTTTCCTTTGCATTTTGTATACCCGTATGGTCAAGGATAAGTAGTGACAAGTAATGCAAATATAGGTTATGTTAACTAGGAACTGGGTTCAAGATCAAATGGTAAATCAAATGAAAAAAAATGTTTAACGTGTTGAACGCGTTCCTTTATGTATTTTACAAAGACAAGTCAAATTCCCCTCCCTCGCGTGGACCCGCCACTGACCTGAACAACTACGTCTGGTACTATCAATGTTGCAAGTACAAAACGAGCTTATTAGCAAACGATTTTATTCTTATTATATATATTAACGTTTCTTAAGTGTTTTAAATACTTGACAAATCGTTGGTATGTAAGAAGTCGAGAAGAATAAAACAATCTGCAAATAACCTGCTACCTTCACTTCATTATTACACGTTCGCACAATTCCTCACGTAAAACTTAGGGTGTGGTAGTAGATTCTGACAGAAAATCCACACATGGGTATACTATAAAGCCTTAATCCAGTTTTCAAATAACATTTCCACATTTTATAACAGTAAACCCATATATACATACATACACACACACACTTTACTTCATCCCCAATTTAGCATATATGATGAAAATTTTTATCACAGAAATTTCCGTCGAATGTTTAATGATTTTTTTAATATTATTACACCAGTGTCACAATTCATTGAGCAGGCAACTNTCAACATTTCCACATTTTATAACAGTAAACCCATATATACATACATACACACACACACTTTACTTCATCCCCAATTTAGCATATATGATGCAAATTTTTATCACAGAAATTTCCGTCGAATGTTTAATGATTTTTTTAATATTATTACACCAGTGTCACAATTCATTGAGCAGGCAACTGTTACAATCGACCCCATAGGGAGAGGTATCTTTTCGAGTCAGGGAATTCGTGAAAAGGAGAGGACAAGCTCCTAAGACTAAGTATGATACTGGGTTCAACGAACTGGAGGAAAAAAACTCTGTCTTGTTTCTAATTAATTAAATATTACACAACGACGTTTTAAATGGAGCAAACAAAACCCACGTCCGTAAAACCTCCCGAATCCTCCGCAACACAGGCGAGAGGAGATAGTCGAATACGACAAAATAACGCACTTCACAAGTTCAAACGTAAGAGAAAAAATATTTTATTAAATAATTTTTTTGTAAGTATCCGTCAATGCCCTTGGGTCCTTGATCGGAATTGATGGAATGGTCCCTTGCTTGTTCCCGGAGAGTAACTTAGTTATCCCCCACGTGGACATATGCAGTTTGCAACAGCGTTTTTCGCAATTAAGTTATTTAGAATCTGGAGTTGGTCAACAAACTTCCCTCTTATTATTGATGATGTTTCATGTGTGAATATAACTAATAAAGAAAAGCGAAAAAGTCTCACACTATAGAAGAAACATTGTTCTTTGAATGTTCAGAATCCAAATTGTTTTTTACAAAATTGTGACGTGTATTATATTTTATCATTTGAATCAGAATTAAACTGTCAGCTAAAAATCTCAGGTACGTTTTTTTCTTTATAAGTTAAACTTCCCTCCTCGTTGGTTCAGAACATGAGACAAGAGGGCGTTAACCTTTCCACCTGGGAACCTTTCCCAGCAAGAGAGACAAGCACAGCGTTAAGCGCAAAGAAAAAAAAATCCTCTATTGTCTTATCAAGATCCTCGGGATTCATTACGTATTAGGGACTTTTAAGCATCACCGTCATCATCATTCATGCTAGACACTTCACCCTACTATCCATGACGTACAAGAAAATCAACACAGTACGGGGTTATCCTCCGCTTGCGTCACGCTATCGGGAAAGACGGGGATTTGCGAAGTGTGACATGAAAATTGTAACAGACTAGTGTTAGCGTCTTCGCATGGGTTAAAACCCTGCTCGCCCCAACTGGGTGAGGTTTTCAGCTGCGGTTTCCCTCACCTACTCGAGACAAATGTCGGTTCGGTACCGTAAGTTCCCCGACAACCCAACGTATCTCCTTCCCAATTCCCTCTCCTAAGTTCAACGGTTAGGTGGAAGAACAGGCCTCATGGCCTAAATCTCGCTTATAAAATAAAAATTAAAAAATTGAAAGGAGGACACAAATGATATGAGATATATAATATCTCGAGTTTTCCCATCACAACATTAAATATACTTCATAAACCCAATTAACATACATAAATTAATTGATCGCTTTATTACACAATTATTATCACATTTGTATGCGACAGTTTGAGTTAAAAATTTTGTTTCATTCCGAAGTATTCTTTTTTTATAATTACATCAAGTATATGATCGAATTTTATGATGTTACAAATGATTATTACAGAAGTGTGAACTTTGAGTTGTCTTCAGTACTACGGAACGACACAATCACAAATACAGAGGGAAAACAATTACTCAGAGTCATTACAACAAAAACATTTTAAATATGACAATGATGAAAAGTAATAATGAATTTCACAACAATTCATTTGTCCCGCTGTCTTGTAAACAAAATATTATCCCCTTGAAATTTCTCGAAATATTTTACATTACAAGTGATCGAGATATTGTCAGGTTAACTCCTCACGAGTTACAAGCATTCCAGGAATATGTGGAAAAAAAGACAAAATTTAAATAATTTCCAATAAAGATTCTGCCAAGTTCATAAAAACTATTCAGGTTGGGTTACATGACATAGCAAACACTGGGGGAGACTAAGGGAGTTTGAGGTAAAACTCCCAAGCTCCACCCTCTGAAAAAATTGGACGAACGCCTCACAAATACTAGATTATAAGATTTTCGGCACAATTATCCGAGGTATAAAATCTATCCGGAAATAAAGGTCTCCACTGAATTGGGATGCAGGTAAAAAGATGTGTGAAATGATCTTTAACGATATACACGTCATCACAAACACATAAACGCGCAAAATTAAGCAAATACTTCAAAAATATTTCACGAAAAAGAATATTATTCCGATAGTATTCAAGAATAAAAGTATATTCACTGGAAAAAAATGAAAAAAATTAACAGTTTATACAGATTGGTATATTATTATAAATTGCTGTTACTAGACATATATAAATGTATCTTTCTATGTATGTTGTGATACTCACCCAGGCACGTAATCTGTCGGCACCAAGTACGGATTGAGAAAAGTCAACTCGTCAGCCAGAGGCCATTTTCGGCATTTCGTCGACTCCTTTTTGCGACAAGCGATCAATTTGCAATGTCGTAAATAGGAGGTTCGCAAAGATTTCCAGCGGGTTTTACTCGTTTCCACTGCGAAAGAAAAAAATATTGTTTTAGAAGATCGACAAACATTAACTATAGCTTTAAAAGAATCAAATAAAATATATACAGAAGAACTGTCGGTACCAAGAAAATTCTTCACAGATAAAATGGATTTTACTAAAATCATTCCAAGGGAGTAGTCACGCAATGAATGTTACAACGAAATAATGCAGATTTCTTATTTTGATTCGCTGTAATGTGGATGGTTAAAACATAAGTACGTCAGTCTACCTCTTAAATTCGTCCAGTTACAACTTTACTCCAGTTATGAGTGATTTCCTGATCGGGAAATTCAGAAAAAATATACGTATTCTTAAATCTGAATACTACATTAAATTATGATTTTATTAAGTGTATATGGTTGGTATCTAAGATTGTGAACACTAAAAGGGTTGTAGACTGTTTTGTTTTGAATAGAAGAATAACAAATTCAGAATAACAAATAGGCTAGGTTCAAATGACCCCACCGGTGGCGCAGGTGGTAGTGTTGTCGCTCGTCACCAAGTCATCCCGGGTTCAATTCCCGACGGGGATTCCCGGGAATTTTCACATTAATATCCAAGTTCATACGGCTGTGACAAGTGAAAAGCAAACCTTCCTTCCTTTATCCAGCTCCTCCTAGTACCAATAACTCTATTACTAACTACTTCTACTAACCCCTCCAAGTGGGCCCCAGCTACCCGGTCCACCTACTAGCAATAACTCTAACTCCTAACTCCTATCGCTCCACGTAGATAAGCTTCAATAGCACGCTACATTTCCCATTTATAAATACATCAATATAAAAATGTGATGCGTTGTTTGATAAATTATTTACCATATGATCCAGAAAACTACTCTAGCAGTAACCTGCTGTATTACAAAAGTTAAACGGACCATACTCGCTAGGTTATACCAGACAAGTCGGACATGTCCGATTTGCGCAGAGCACACACGTGTAAATTTACACACAAGTTTCATCCGCGGATGCTTCCGTTATTCTTATTTCTTTTATATACTTCACATTGCGTTCATTTTTGTACCTACATCGTATTTTGGGGACTTTCTATCTACTTTCTTGAGTTAGACAACCAGTCTTTCGTAGGCTGCCGTTATGTCGTTCTCTTTACTACAAATGAGTCAAAGACACATTAAATTTGTATTTATACATTTCACTGAACTCTTCTAAAATTGAATTGCAAAGCTATATTTTTGGGCAATATTGTGATCTATCTCTATGGACAGCTCGTGATCACTGGACAATTTAAGCTTGCGCAGACAACTGCTACACACAGTCAGTTCGTCCTTTGCAGTCAAACTGTACAGATTTACAGAAACAGAATTTGTGTGTCGGATGAGGTCGAATGTATAGTTGAGGAAATCAGTGCAGTTTTATCCCATACATATTCCGATTTAACTGTACAATCGAACTGCAGGTAAACCCGTCAGATTTACCCTAACATACACGGGGAGGTGAATTCCGCTGCAGTTTTAAACGTAAATACGGCAATTGGATTAAAGTGAGTAAATCCACGCAGGCTTGAGCCTCAGTAGCGCTCATTATCGTGGNAGCAGCGCTCATTATCGTGGTCTATAGTTTACTGAAACAATAATAATAAATTCCTTTCAATTTAGCAAACCACGACTAATTAAAATGAAAGTAAACGTAAGTTTGCGTGGCCGGACTCTGTTCTCCGTGACAGAACTACCAACGTTTTGGTCAACCTTAGCAGAGTACGATGGGGTCACACGAAAAGAATATTGTCTTGGGCATACGTTCCTAAAAACATCCCAACCTCAGAAAAAAATTGAAATTCTTAAGTGAATTGCAAGTTTAGGTCATCAAAGTGTTAATTAATATGCGGTTCGGTACAGTAACACCCTATATCGATATTATTTTAAAAATTTTGTGTGACAGGGGAAAGTGATGGATGCAAAACATTTATTCTGATTAAAGGTGCAAAAACTTTATTCAAATTTTTAAGGTACAGAAACATTTTATATTTCAAGGACAATAATAAAATTACTGGTGTAAGAGGGCGCTGAGGTTTTTGAAAAATTTAGTTCAAGTGCTGTCTGTATACGACTGAGACTGTTCCTCTCTATTTAACTCAAAATTCGAATGCATCGTTAATTCCTGAGACGATACAAATATACTGCTGTGCTAATTACTGATTAAAAATCGTCAAATGCGTCAACGTTCTTGAAAATCATAAACGCTTCTGCGCGACTAGAAACTCATTCTCTATGGATTTTTAGAGGGGGAGGTCATGACCCCTTTGTATCCGCGCCTGAATCTGGCCCACTTCTAAACGTCGTACAAAAATTAATCTTGACAAATACATAGTTTTAATACTACAAATAAGATAAAATTTCGAAAATTTTATATTAAAAATATATTTTGGAGACACATACGTTTCCCTAAAGCACTCGTGTATAATATTGTATAATACAGTGGTGTAATCCACAATACCCTTGTGTATTGCATTCTTTAGGTTTGGCTATGGGAAAAGTGTAATCCAATGGTGTAGAGCTGAGACGACTTGAGTATGTAAAAATTCCANCCTTGTATCCGCGCCTGTACGACAGCAACTTAACTTTGTTCGACTCTGATATTGCTCCAAGAAGGTCACTGCATGATGCCCGAAACGTTAGAAGCTCTGTCTACCGAGACACGGTTTGTCCCGGATAACCAATAGAATACATTAAAAATGACTGTCATAGAATTAGCGAATGGTAGTTTAAATCACTTCATGATTGGCATTCTCATGAACAATATGAGCCTCATGTTGACAAAGCTGCGTCAAACGCATGGCTTCTATTCAGCGAACTATTCTCTCAAAGGGAGGAAATTCTCCAGGTATTCCAGTATCAAGTACTCAGCATCAAAAACTAAAAAATATACTGAGACACAAACACACCAGACATCAAAATTAATTGGTAAAAATATATTATGGAATTTGAAACAAAGGATTAAGGGACTTCATTATGTAACAAGAAGCTGCTTCTGAATACAATACATTAATGTTCCGGTAGAGCAATGTTGGGGGTTACTTAACCGTGTTTTAGTAAAGCAAATTAATAGATATAAGCTCTTAATAATTTCCTTCCTCTAACTGTTCGTGTAAATTATTCGCTCGGGCTGAGCTAGTTCAGAAAATACGGCAAAAACATCAATTAAAAAAAATAGTAATGAACGTTTGTTTGACCCAAGTATAACAAATACGTTCAGTAAATTATCGTGATAAGCGACTTACACCTAAACATTGGGGTATTTCTTAAAAACTTAAACGTTTGAAATTTAGTCGTAGCGTATTTGGTATTTTTGGAAATTTTTGAGTTTGGATGCGACCCCTAAAAATTACTTTTAAAATCTGAAACTTTAATGGAAATCTTTCTTTAAGACATGAAATAAAATTGGAGAGTGCCACGATCAAATTTCATAAGTTGTGATAACTTTCAGTGTAGTGGTTAACACCCCTGCGATAAATGCAGCAGTCCCGGGTTCGATACCCGTCTCGCCACCATTTTCAACTGACTAAAAGTTATCACATATCTTCTCCACGTGTGCGGTAAAGGAAGAAATATATTCCAATTTTTTAGTTATTTTTTAAAGAATCGCTCTATCATGATTAAATCGAGGTTTTGTTTGGACTTGCTTGATTTTTCTGAAACTTGAAGATTAACATTACGTCTGGCAATGGAGGGCAGCGCGACGAAGCGAGCGAGCGGGTCTCCTCCAGCCAGCGTCGTCGTCCAGCTGAGTAAGAGGCCCCCAGCGGGAGGTAACCATTGGCATGGCCAGACCATCGTATCGCGTCGCCTGTGAGTGAGCCAGGTGCAATGAGGCAACCAACCAACCAACCAACCCCACAGCGCGCGCGCCTTCCAACACGACACCTGCGTAGCGCTGTTGTGCTGCAGCAACCTTCGACCGAAAGGCGGCGGCGGCGGCGGAGGTTTGGAAGGGAGGTGGCGACATGCGGCAGTGAAATGGAGTAGGAGATGGAGGGGGGGGGGAGAGGATGGCGGCACGGCGCGGCGCCGTAGCGGCAGCGCAGCAACGCGGAGCTACGCCCCTGGCCACGCCACTCAACTGTCTCCCTACGCCATCCATCCAGTAGGCAAGCAAGCACAAGACGGCAACCCACGCGTCGACGATCGCTTCGCTTCAGTCGCCCGACAGACAGACGGAACATAAGCTCCTCTGCTACGGTGTTAGCATGCTCGCTCATCACCAAGGTATCCCGGTAGGGCCAAAAAAAATTGTAGCTTTTCACATTAATGTCACAGTTCATATAGATGTGACTACTGAAAAGCGAATCCTCCTTCCTCTATCCAGCTCCTTCTAGTATCAATAACTCTATTACTAACTACTGCTACTGACCCCTCCACGTGGGCCAAGTTGTTTGTAATCCCAGCTAGGCGGACCACCCACTAACAATGGCCTACCAACCAACTCCTACCTCCTATCGTTATCAAGGGGACTACTGCCCCCCCACCCAATGGACCTGAACTCTTGACAGATAAAATTGNCATACTTTGTAAAAGTGTTACCAGATTAATAATTATTAGTTATAATTGTTATTAATAATATTATTATTTACTAATATCATGCTAATAAAATTAAAAATACCATGTTAATAACTTAAATAAAAAATTGTTATTGCTATTAATAATACTACATTGTTAATTATTTATTTAATGCATTTATTTAAAGACAATATTTATAACATTTGTTTTAAAAACAATTTTTAAACAAAAATTGTCCCCGGTTAGCCCCCCACCTCCTTGATTACGGTCTGGATCCGCCACTGCCCATCATGCATAGTTCGTAAAACAGACTAAAATATATAATGAATAAATTGATAAGAGAATATTTAAACAATCCAATGTTTCAATTTTTCACGCAAACAATCTTAACTTTCTTCACGAAGTGTAAGAATAATTTATCAAAAATTATCTATCGCTAATTAACTTCCCACCATAATTTATCCTTGAGTCGCCATTCCTCTGAGCCGAATGTAGTACATTTCCCATCCCTGGAAGAAGGGGCTTCGGTGTTGATAGAAGAATAAGATTTTCTAAATACCAAATCAATAAAAATTGGGTAGTTGTCACCGGAAAATACAATTATTTTTTTATGTTCCTCAAAGGAGTGATAACATGATAATTTTTTTTATTTTCGTTGAATTATTGTTTGTACTTATTCATTTACACTAATTAAAGACGATTTGGAGTACTAAGTGTGATACACAATTTAAAACTTCCATTACGCGTTTATCCATACAGTAGAACCCCTTTTAACCAGTCTTGTCGGGACCGAGACCCTGGCCGGTTAACCGGAAGTTCCCGTGAAAAATCAATTTTCTTCCAAAAAGAGCGAATACAATTTCATCAGGTTATCACGAATATACAAAAGCAAATGAGATGTTGTTCCTACACGTACATAAGTAAACGAACACGAAAAAATTAAACACTACCAACTCATATAAAACTTGGAACGGCTCATGGCCAGGGGACGGTCTTCCTCTTCCACTTTTCAACTGCGCCTCGGACAAAGCTGTACGAGAATTGAGAAAAGCAGGGGCTCCAACACATAGTCTAGGTGTGAGTTTGGACGGTATAACCTTTGCAGATGACATGGCACTAATTGCAAAATACATTTCAGATGCACAAAAATAACACGAACAAGCAGTAAAAACAGGATTGCAAATTTCATTTATAAAAAAAAAACGAAATTTATGACATATGAAAACAGACCCACGGGAACTTAAAATTGGCAATAACAATGTATCCCGTGTCAAAGAATTCAAATACTTAGGAGAATGTGTTACTGAAAATTGTAATGAAAAGAAATCCAAAAGAGCAAGAATTCAGAGAATGAAAACCGCATTTCAATTAACAAAAAATGCTTGTCATGGAACTGCAAAATTCGCCACTACCAAACAGTGATCAAACCTGAAGCACTCTATGCATCTGAAACACTTACACCTTCAACATAGAACATTAAAACAGAAGTTAAAGAACGCATAATTATGAGAAAAATCCTTAGCCCTAAAATCAAGAATGAAATAAATTACCCGAAACCAAATTATGAAATCTACAAACAAATTCCCAAAATTACAGATTCAATAGGAATGCGAAGAACCCAATTGATTGGACATATAGAAAGACTGGACCCCCAACAGGCTAACACACCAGATTCACACTTTTTTGAATAATAAAACCACCAGGCCGAATTGGTACAAACAAACAGAAAAGGACCTTGAAGAATTAGGATCTCCAAACTTACAAGATCGTGATATAATTAGAAAAATTTATAAATCACGGGGTTTCGAAGAGGAAAAGAAAACAACCCGACAAAATACATGGTCTGAGCAATGAAAACAGACCCACTCGTTGCGTATGAGGGATTACTGGGTTAAAAAGAAGGCCAATAAGGGTTGTTTCCGCGTGATCCTAAGCGACCCATTCGCTAAGAAGAAAAACTTTGAAAACTTGATGTATGTACATACATCCTTAATACATACATTGTACGTATCATTGTTTGAAAACAATTGAAAACCCTGAAAGAGAGAGAAAACCGGTTAATCCGAGGAAAGTTACGGTTAAAAGGGATTCTACGCACAATAATTCAATATCTTTTTTTACGAATCACTGTATGATAGGTCCACTAAATGTGTACCATGTTTCAGTTTTTAAAATATTTTCGTGCGTTTATTTATTACACGATTGTGTACTATACGTTGGGTGAAGAGGGGGCGGGTTGGGAAGAGCGTTGGAAGTGTTGGAGGAGGGGATGAAAGGGTCAAAAATTCAAACTCTGCCCCAGGACTCCTAAATTCTCTCCACGGTCCTGCTTCTCGGTGGCAGGCACAAGTGAAGTATTTAACGTTCCAAGTCACGAATTATCATTCTCAAGTATCATTCTTCTGAATTCCACACAGGTTACAGACGTTTCGAAACTTACATCTCTTTTGGCTCTAGTCGAGACCGTTTTCACCTATTCGAAGAACCGATAAAACTTAAAACTCTCCAATCGGAATTTTGCTTCGACACAAAAAAATGATATTGATCTGGAATATAATTGTAAAATTTTTCAACAAATTAGATTAACATTCATACTTAACACTTATCGTAAAATAATTTGGCATGTTGCAGTAGTTAAATTTATTATATTTCGTTAACGTACTGGAAATGTTTGTGTGTTACTAAACAAGTTGATAAACCACTGAGTATAATAATAGGTAAATATAATTATGTACTAAGAGTATAAATAATAATTTTAAGACTTTCCTTAGTCTCAAGAACTTGTAGTTCCTTTCTGTACAACGTCACTCCAGGACATAATCAAGAATCAACGGAATCCTCATGAAGCCAAATCTTCGGAGGGGAGGATATGAAATTGCCAACTCCCAACAAGTATTAGTCAACCACTTGAACTTCCATTTTATACGTTTATAGAACGGATGGGCAATAACACAATAGCTCATAATCATTTAGTGTGTTTTCTTTTCACTCGAGTTAGATACTAACCCCCACCATCCCCATCCCCATTAGCAAGACCTTGAGAAGAAGTCCTGCCTATCAGAAGCCGCCGACCAAGCAAAAGAAACAGAATAAAATGTTTCGAGGCACATACCAGGTGAACACGCCGGCTCTGAAGTGTATTATAAACTGTAATGAAAGTATTTAATCTCTATTAAATATTGTTAATTTACAATTTACTAACTAATGAACCATCTGAAATGAAATTGTACAAAATGAATGATATTGAAAAGAAACGTAGTTTTAAAGGAACCACGGATAATTTTTACGAGAAGTCAACCCACTCCCAAAAAAATCTGTCCAAGGGCCTAAATACTCGAAAAGTTTTACCAAAGCAGTGTCAACAGTTCAAATAGAATCGATATTAATATGAATTGGAGTATTTAATTAATATGCATACAATAGTTATAATGTAATTGTGTGACGATGTATTCAAACATTTTCTTTCACTGGTCTTGAAGTTTAACACTAAAAAAAGTCTTCAACAAAACCCTTGCATTCATCGCGATGAGTACATTAGTTGTATTTCAATGAAAATGGTAACTTTGGCATTTTCATACAAGTATAAGGCTCACTTTTCTCTTTTGAGCTGTAAGATGAGGTACGAACACCTGTTGCTTTATCGCTTCCACCTTCGATCCTGGAAGATTTTTAAATAGTCTTCCCAGTCCCACAAAAAAGGGTTTCAGAACCTTTTTTCCACATATTTCTAGAAATTCAGATGTAATAATTTTAAGTAATGGCTCTCGAAACTATGGACTAACGCGATTTTCGAGGGGAGACATCGTGCGTCGCAACAAATACATGGGACAAATACATGAAAACGAAATAATAAACGGAGGGAAGTCTAAACAATTAATCATTTTCCACTTCGAAACGCAATGAAAATTTCCATTCCAGATTATGAAAAGTTTCGAAAATCCTCAGAAGAATATTCCTACTAAACAAATAACTGTAATACTATAAATTGTACATAGATCATTTTCAACAACAAACAAAATAAACAACGACAGTATAATCTCGAAGGCCGGCGACCCAACTCCCAAATTTTCTGGCCTTCTCCAAAACCGGAATCGAGTACACATGGCTCGTAGAAAGGGGTAGGAGGCAGACCATCGCTTCAGTCAGAGATGAATGTCGCTATTTCCGAAAGATATTCAGGAGACTTATCCGCCACTCTAAACACCATCCCAAGCGATCAAGAGTCTGTATCAAGGCTGCCTCGGGACGAATGTGTGGTAGAGATATGCGGGTGCAAGTGGGCTGGCTTCTCGGGGTGGACCCTCTATAATCCAAACGGTGTAACGTGGATTCATTCAACTGGATGTGGGATCGGAACGAAGCCAAAGGGTGGTTCGGAGAGGCACCCCCAGTTCCGGAATATTCTAAAATTTTAAATGAAATTTTAAAAAGAAACAAAGAATAAACATAGAAATAATCCCTATTTCCTGGGTTTTGATCATACATCTGGTCAACAAATTCACCATACATTTTATTAATTCATAGAATCTAATTAAAAACACAGTATGTGTGACGATATCTTTAGGAAATTACCATCTGCATACCACGGCGGTTGAGAAATACCTCCTCCCAAGTTCCACGAGCACTAACAACTCAGAAGTTTGTATCATGTCGTTTCCGCGAACATATTGCACAGATGAATAGGTGTGTGTATTTCTCTCCCGAATATATCAAGAACATGCTCCCCCCCCCACACACACACACACACACACACACAGCTCAAAAACCCGGTTACGCCCTTGACAAAGTGTTTCTCTGAAACAGGTGGTTGCGAGGAAAAGCACAGAAGCGCTACGGGAGCCAGCTCTCTCGCTATTGTTTCCACTACTTTCCCGAATGGAAAATGCAAGAGAGGGAAAACGTGTTTCACGATTTGAAACGAGCAATAATGACTGCACAATCTGTACATGACATGACGTTCTTTCAAGCAAAACGAAAACTGCTTCTTCTCGAGACGATTATGACTGAAACAATGTTGGTAAAATACTAATCGAATATAGAAGAATGTTTTCATCTCCGTAGAGAATTTCACGTAGAATCAAGAACGACGTCACCGGTTTGCGTCATTTGTTTCAAGGTCGCTTCGTTCCCGTATCTTTCTCTCTTTCCTGCACGTATCTTGTGTACCTCCGCTACGAAATGAAGTCGTCTAAAATGTCTCAGCGAATCGAAACATCTATTTCTCTATTCGCTAACGATGACTGAAGAGTCAATAATTGAATAAGCGCTCCGTTCCAGCAGCCCGACCAACAAGCCCGTCCTCCTCCTCCTCC
>NNCF01130699.1:132239-151433 GCA_002313205.1 Laupala kohalensis
GGGGGGGGGGGCAAAAAAAATGTTGACAGTCACCGCTACTGGTTGGTTGAATGATTTAGGTACTGAATCTAACATGCATATTCCAGTCTCACTAAAAATGGAGGTCGAAGAAACACGTCTTTATAGTGGATCACGAGAATCAAGGCGCGTGTTCAAAGCGATGGTCAATATTTTAACACGCGCACTCGGATAAGCAAACCGCTACTGCGTTAGATAAAATGCTTCAGATTGGAAGAGCTCTGCGTAGAATGTTGGTGTTTCATTTCGCTGGATTCGAGTTACAATGTTCAATAATTTCTGCATGTAGGACAAATTTCAAGGCTTACTAGTAAAAGTGATAGTTCAAACACTTTCTGATTTCCATACCGATTTTTAACTTTTAGGATGTGTTCTGTTCACTGGGCACCCACAAAAAATAGTAATGCCCCTCCGTTGGCTGAGGGTCTATCGTGTTTGTTCGTTACTTAGAGACTCCGAGTTCGATTCCCGGCGGGACCACAAAAACAATTTGTAGCTTTACACTTCAATCTTCCAATTTATAAATAGCTATGACCAATAAGAGAAACCTCCACCTTGTATTCACTTCCTACTACTCCTAGCATCTCTAACTCTTACTATTACTAACTACTCCAATTAACACCTGCACATGGGTCAAGTTGTTGGTAAACCTAGCTAAGCGACCCACCTGCTAACAATAGCCTCCCACCCTATTCCTACCTCCTATCGTCCCACGTAGATAAGCTTTAATACATTTCCTGTTTACACATACTACAAAAAAGAAATCCTTCAACGAAATTTTCCTGAAAAAAAAAGTAAGATCATTTTTGGAATTATAAAAATGGAGAATACTACATTACAATTCCTTTTTTTTACCTTTATTCTTAGAATAATCTGCAATGTTGAAATATTTTATCTTTTTCTACCTTGTAAATGCTAGTGCTGTAGCTAAATAGTATTAATATTTAGAAAACTATAATTGTTGAAATTTTTTTATTAAAAATTGTAAATATATAAATCTTCGCTGTTCCGCTAGGGCAGTGTTAAGAAACGCCAGTACTATTGTCCCACTTCTGCTCCTCTGATGTACACAGTATATTCAATTTTATATTTCCAATACATCTTAAAACAATTTTTGAAACAGAAATGTTGTTTCGATACAAATTTGTATTAATTGTACGTAATTTTTTTATTTAAATTAATTATAATTAGGTAATTATGGTGTATTCGTTTTTACATAAAATAGAATGATAGTTATTGTCAACACCGTAAAAGTAGTTATTTTGCCAAAGCGGCTTTCGTGAACTTGTGTGGTCATCTTCAGGAGCCTTTTCTGCCCTCGGCGGGGGCAGGGAAGTTACTTCGCATGAATTAGAAACTCGGTACGTAGACATCCCACGTTCAGGCGATTTCCCAGTCAAATCTGCGATTGCCGAGACATTCCTGACCAATATTACTAGTCAATACAGCAAGGAGTCAACATAGCACGTGGGTCTATGTTAACACTCGCTCTACAGAATCTTCTGTATGAAAACACAGTCGAGAATTTCGAATACTTTATTATTGACCAAAACGTTTTATATTCTGTCCCCGAAATGAAAGAGACTAGGATTGAGAGCTCAAAGTAAATAAGGGAAAATTAAATTTTTATATAAATTCTAAAGATTCCACTTAAATCATTAGCCACATAATCATGTGTTGTATTTAGTGTTCTAGATCTCTGGTTTCAAGAAACCATCAGCACATGAATTTTTTTTTGTATTTCGTAAAAATATTTTAAAAAATTATGATACTACGCTAGTTATTCGCATTGAGTAGGAAAAATATGTTCTTAGCGAATCGTAAATTTCCATTGCATTAAATCGTAAACCGCATTGGGTAGTAAAAATGTGCATAATTTTGCTACAAATGTCCCTAGATCCTTTTAAGATCTAAGCCGCACCTAATATAAAATTCTAGCTTCTTAGAAGATGAAATTATAAAATAAGTGCACAAACGTTTCACAGAAGTTTAAAGCATTGAAATGTACCCGACCGCAGGAAGGTGTGATGTTCGAGTCCTTCTACAGGATACGTTCGTTGGTGTTTGGAGCGTGGCACTCCTGCATCCGGGAGTCGTGTCCGGTAGGAGTGCCTGCTTTGTACGAGTAACTTCGCACTCGCCGGCGGTACGTCGCTCGCTCGGCCGCGTGTGGCTTGGCTTCCTCCGTGCGTTGCAGATAGAGAGCGAGAGCCAGACACACAGGGGTGTCCAGGAGGACGCGCAACGCCGAGGCAATGATGCAATCTGAGGCGGCGCTACAGGCGCAACACAACTCCCGCTCTGGCTGTCGAGCCGATAGTGAGGGGCTGAAGGAGGAGGAAAATAAATGCAATTCTGGAGGTATTTGTCATTCAAAGCGAAGGGTCTGCTAACCCAACACACACCTTCCGTATTCCCCCTCGGACCACCTAAGTACGACGATGAGGCGGTGAATCCGTTTTCGTGGAAAGTGCGACTATCCCGCCCCGTTAGCAAACCCAGCCATGGAGTGCTGATAGCATCCGGGCCAGAGTGGGAGTTGCCACATGTATTTGTAAATGGGAGGAAATGTAGCTTAGTGCTATTGAAGCTTATCTACATGGAGCGATAGGAGTTAGTTAGGTGGAAGGTCATTGCTAGTAGGTGGGCTGGATTGCAGCGTCTGCCAACAACTTGACCCACTTGGAGGGGTTAGTAAGAGTAGTTAGTAATAGAGTTATTGATACTAGGAGGAGCTGGATAGAGGAAGGAAGCATATGAACTGGAACTTACGTTGAGCGCCTCATACACATTGTATAACTATAGTCCTTCTGCTCAGACGTGAACTCAAAGGATTAAGGGCTTCTCGGAACTCAAAAACCGAGACCGACCGGTGACCACCAATGAATGACCTACTAGGCACGGTCACACTACTAGACTTTTTTAATTTCAAATTTTTAAGTTTTTTAAAATGTACATTAAGTTCTACTTGTTTTCGTCGCATTTGAATCGCGTTTGGAGTCATTTTCGACAGAACTTTATGTATATTTTTAAAAAAGTAAATTTAAACCTAAAATCAAAAAGTTCCAGTTCCGAGGGACAGTGCCATGTGGGCCAAGGTTTTGGTAAACCCAGGTAAGAGGCCCACCTGCTAACAATAACCCAACTCCTGCCCTCTATCGCTCCATTTAGATAAGCATCAATAGCACGCTATATTTCCCATTTACAAATACCACTATATATATGTAAACTGGTGGCGCATGGGTCGCATGCAGCCTGCGTAACGTTTTCTTACGCCCCGCGTATTATAGTACGTTTTACATCAAAATTTTCATCAAACGTTGGGGGCGGATCACAACTTAATATTACAAGTTATTTAACGTGGCATATCCGGAGAGATAAAATAGAAAATTGTGTTCGGAATAACCCCGTCATACATTTTATTGTAATACTGCACATTAAAAATATTCTTTAAATAAAGAAATATACTATTTAATTTCTCCAGCTTGAAATAGTATGAGTTTGTCGATGAGAATAAAAATATAAATAAACATGAGTGATTTGTTTTATTCGTCGGGCAATATTTTGTCAAACTCCATTCCGTGCTGGCCCGATCGATCAGATGTGCACAGAAAATGGCCCCCGGACTAAGGGAAGTTGGACAGCGCTTCACTAAGGAACACAATTTTGTTTCAAGTCGATCCCCTAAATTTATTTCGGGGGATTAGATTTTGTATTCGGATGATTAGATTTCTAGTATGCTCTCAAGTAAAAATGGTCATAGGGGTGGCCATCTGTTATCGCCAACCGGCCACTTGAAATGAACGGCTGTTTGGCGTTAACAGATGTCCACTCAATGGTCATTTTTACTACATTGCTCTACTATGTCATAATTCTTTAATAGTTATTTGTTATTCTTTCGTGTGAACCGTCTCGAGGCACGACTGATAAAGCATGCGAGATGGTTATACTAGCGAACAATGTGGATGAGGTGAATGTAATGGAGGTTTCACTGTAGCCTTCTACAGTCACAATACGAGATGGAGAAAAAAACATATCTTACCCGGGATATGAAACCAGAGTCTTAGGCTTCAGGAGAGATCTCAATCTCAAACCGGGTTACGGATATAATCATGAAACAAATAAAGAGTTTGTACGCATCGCTGACTGCAATGTAAGGTTTGTAATTTACATTAATTAATTCTACTACAATTATCGTCCATTTTATATTCTAATTAAATAAATAGTGCAGGTCTTCCGACCTTTTATGGACGAACAGTATATATTTTGTGATAAAAACTCACAACGTTCCGACTTTCGTTTGAAGTCGACGTCACGTGGTTAAATATATACTGTTCGTTCACGAAAAGTCGTAAGTCCTGCATTATTACATTTATAAAACCGAATATGTAATTTCTACTGTGTGGTCTTAGACACACCTAATTTTTTAACGTCCATCCTAAGATGTCTGAGGAGACAAACTTACACGATTACTGTATACCCTCTTGTGTGTGAACATGGGAAGTACAAACTCGTATTCGAGGACGTATTCTTAAAGTGACTTACGTTTCATGGGACCTCATGTAAATTGCTTCTGCCCGGCCATGCGTAGACACGTTGTCAAGGCGGAGAATGCTGTTGGTTGGACAGTCGAGGAGTTGAAGAGGGCACTGGAAGCCTTGCATCCATGCAAGAGCTCCGAGCGGTCTCTGTGTCAACACAACCTCACGCAGTACTCAGCAATAGCACGGCTAGGATTAATGCGTAGGATTCATCCAAGGGAAGCCACCACCAAAATTTTAGAACAAAAACCCCACACTCGTTAAGACTTGGACTGCCTGTGATTGTCGTTAGATATTAAAATCATCGTTTGGTGGCAGTTACACGTACCTTACGGGTGTACCAACGCAATAGAAAGAACAAAGAGACTACCGTAAAATGAATTTCGATGAAAGTAGGATAAATTAAGATTTCTTGGATAATTTACGCAACGTATTTTATAAATAGGTATGTTAATTTTGTGTTACATTACAAAAAATAATAGTATTTTAAGGACAGGCTCTCCTAGAGTTATTTAACCAAGTTCGGTGGTCATGTATATAACGTATAAGACGAAAATATCACTGTCGAGTAGTATACGACATAGGGGGAATCAATTGAGTAGGTTGGCTCCCAAATTTGGTAACTTCTCTTCTAATTTGGAGGGCAGCTCTACTATATTCCCAGCCGCTGGATTGAACGTGGGCGTTAGTTATCGCGCGTGGCCTGAGTTGCCTGCCAGGAATTAAAATTCCAACTCTCAGATTTTTGCGGAAGTATCGTCCCTAATTCAAGGTTCAGAAGATCGTTTCCAGAATGGGAGCTAATTGTAAGATAATCTTCCTGTTTACGTTGTGTGAGTGAGAAATAAATTTAATCTTTCCGGTGGTACGTAATAAGCTGTCGAATTGTATAGTAGGGCTCTCCGCCAATTCAGTTTGCGACAATTCTACATGGAATCAATTGGTCAAGAAAAAGCATCGAGAACGCCGTGGAGTATCTCAATGACTCCCGGTCGCAGGGCACAGGCATCTTTCCCCGCGGTCAAGCACGGTCGAGCAGCCAGGACTCTGAAGTTAATGCTAAAGTGAAGAAACGTAAGATAAAAACGGTAAAACAGTTCTACAACGTCAAGAGCTGTGAAATAAAAATCCACTAACCTAACCTAACCATAAACGAATATCATAATATGCAATGCAAAAAAGTTTTCGGAGCATATAGCATTCAAGGTATTATGTGCGTCAGAGCGGCTAGGCTTCAGTACCCCCCAAAAATGTTTTAAATGATAGTTTGAACTATTCTCTATAGTGGCGATGAATTTTTATACCCTTACGGCGCAAGATTTTGAATTATTTGACTTTAAATCACTATGGGGTTATATGGAGAAACATTTGCGAACTCATGTTTTTTTGATATTCTGGGAAAAGTATTGGCTTAACATAGCGAAAAAAACCTACTAAAACATAGCAAACAGAAATAGGAACGCAGTGATGTTAAGATTTCCATACCTTACAAGAACAATTCATCAAAAACTGTAATATTTAAATATTTTCGTGTTTATTAATTCATTCGTAGAGTATCTAAATATTTGTTTTATAGTAAGTACGATATTCCAAGTAAATGGTTACATTAAGAAGGTATTGAAATATTTTTTTTTTACTTTATAGTTCTTCTGATAGGGGGAGGGGCAAGGGATGAATGGTGAGGAGGGGTGGGGAGTCTAAAATCAAAATACGTACAAATGTTATCGGTCATAGTAATGACTGGGGATTGGTTTTCTTGCATTTAAACCAGACAAATGAGTAACAAAAATAAGTCTTTTTGCCAACGTTTCAACTATTTATTGTAGTCATCATCAGGGTTCAATGAAAAAAAGATGGTTATAATAAATAGTCGAAACATAACATGGGAAAATGGCAATTTTGTTCTTCATTTGTCTGGCCTAAATGCAAAAAAAAAAACAATCCTCAGTACAATCAAAATGTACCCCGGGCCTCCTAAAATCTCTTTCCGGCGTTGGTCACCAAAAGGGCGGGAAGCGGCACCAAGTCGGGGCCAGTAGAAATTTCTTCAAGGAGAGACTAGTGAAGATGCGAGAAACGCATAGTGCGTGGGACAGCCTTGATTTACCGATTGGCCGCTGCGTTCAAACAAATTGAAACGCGTGTACAACGAAGCGGTGCAGGACGGAATCCCAGAATCCCAGAATCCCAGAATGCTCTGCCCAACAAACAGAAAGACGTTGACAACCGACAAGTGGCGCTCCCAGAGATAACTTCTGCACGCATTCGCAACACAGCTGGCTTAGTACCACAGAACGCCGACAGGGCGCAGGCGGCACGGCGGTTCAGGTTCCCGAAAACATGGACACGGGATGAAAAAGTTATCCGATTTGCATAAAATTCAGTATTTTACAGTTTTTCGGGTCGCTAATTACGAATTCGTGCTCAGCATTATCGAAAAATGATTTACTTTTAAACAATAGAAAAAAAACATTGCTTCTTTGCACTATTTTAGAAGAGTTTTCAATATATTTGCATTAGAGGCTTTAAAATAATGATTAATATTTTTTTGCAGCTGTTAGACTCAAAACGATGTTTAAAATGAAAAAAGTTTTTATTTTGGAAACTTTTTTTGCAAGACAATATTTACAGAATGAAACAAATTATTTGTAAGGTTAGAACATTATACATTGTCATTTTTAGACAATTACTGCTGACAAAATTGACAAAAAAAAAACATTTTTGTAAAACTTCTCGTTTTTTTACGAAAACGATCGATAGAGTTCAGTTAATTCAGTTAGTTTTGGCTCATTACATTTTGACAGATATTACATCAGTGCTTCAAATGACAATTGGGGAGAAGGACTTGTGGTGAGACATTAGTAGAGGATAGGTGATAGTGAAGGGGGTACATTCCACATGGAAACTAATGAAAAAAACTAATAAAAAAATGCAAAATTTAAAAAATGAAAACTAATAATACTCACTCATAATACTAACTTTGGAGTTTCATGGAGTTTCTATTAAAAAGAATTTAGATAATTATTTTAGGAAAAGTATGATGGCAGTGTAGTCCTTTTTCCCCCATGCAACATCACATATCAACAAAGTTCTCTCATAATGTGTAAAAAGACAATTATTTGCATTCACAAAAACCAGGAATTTCATGGGAAAGTGAAGAAAGGAAAATAAACTGCCTGACATATTGAACGCATCAACGCACCCTTGTGAAGGAGATAAAAATGTTTCATCTAAGATCGAATGAACTAACAATTGTTTAATTAATACTAATTAATTAATAAAGAGAAAGGAAGGGGCATCGCACAAGTAAGTGGAAGTAATGCCAGACACAGCTCGGGGCCCCGTGTTTGCCAAACACGTACTTACTAGATGTAAGTCCCCTGGGGGATAATCCGATTTGTTTCAACCGTCCCCATACCAGGGGCGGTTGAAACAATGATTGGGGTCAGTTGAAACACATGCAAATAAATATAAATATAATATTGTATCATATTTTATTCTTTATTTATTCTAATTCTAAGAATAATTATGGCACCGTTTGACAATGTGTTAATACTCTTAACGATATTTTGAATCAGTCTTTAACGTTTTTAGGGCTCACAACTTAAAATGTATATCAGTCAGTGACAATCTGACTACTTAACATTGATACACAATTTATGTAATTAAGAAAAACAACAAAAATCAACAGCAGTTATTTTAAACAAAACAAACTGAACGAATGTAACCTGAGTATAAACTAAAAGAAAACATTTCTTTGATTTTGATTAGTCATAAATCAAACAAAAATCTAGCTGTTTGAAAGCTTTCGCTCCTGCTCTTCATTAAAAACTCGGTTGTGTGTTTTATATCCCATGTCTTGGTTTTCTTCCTCGCTATATGCATCTTAGGAGCGAACAGTGGTTTACTCCAAACTTCTTCGCTTTTCGCAATGAATCTCCTGCTTTTACCTCCTTATAAGCGTCTTTATACCTCGACAAGTCAATCTGCCCTCTCTTTCTTGCACGTACTCTCGGCATAAAGAAAACAAGAAAATTAAATATATTGTTTCAACCGTACCCACAAAAAATGTTTCAACCGTCTCCAACCCCTCTGTTAAGTAAAAAATACAGTTTAGTCACGGAGACAATAATGACGCATTAAAACTAGTCCCGATGCCGTGTTCTACAAGCTTCATTTCAAACACAAATACACTCTTAAACTCTGACTTGAATAGGATCTCCCGTAAAGAACTGCAAAACGCGGTGAGCGACGCAACACTGAGGTTCGGACCTGTTGTCCACTTCGTTCACCCCTTGGATCCCTCACCCACCACATTCGCTTTGCGAGATACTTGTTTTATTTCAACCGCACCCAGTCTCCCACAACTTTTGTAATACTATGACCTACTCTCCATGTTAATAACAAAGCAGAACTCGGCTGAACTTTTTACTTTCATGTATTTGAAAGTAATTTGTTTTTGAAATTCGGGAATTTTTTGGTTCTAAATTGTTGCAAATTGACACTATTTGCAGGCGATTTTGATGCTTTGAAAACTACATCCTAATTTCCCATGCTATTTTAAGATGATTTTTTTTTCACTTTGAAATCGAACGAATATCACACTTTTTACAGATATCTAAAGAGACCTATCGGTTTAGTTAAAAACTTACGTGACATTTTTCCCCTGCGCGACGTCCACTTCTCCCATTAATTGTGTGCTCACCAACGCACCTATCTAAAAACCAACATCGTTTTCTGGTCGCTTCATCCTACACGTCATTAAAAATATAAAATATAACTTAATTTTTTTCACTATGGCCAGCTTTTGGGGATCCGGAACCACTGTGCGGCGGCTCAAGCTGCTCGGGTCGTAGTCCTTTGGACAAAATACACCTCTCCTCTGGGACATTAGTTTGACATCTGTTACGTAGCCACCAGTCTACACTGAAGTACAAAAGTAAACATTTTTTTAAAAAATGCTACCTAAAATTAAACTACATTACGATTTTTGACTATCAATTTATGTTATGGATATCCTCGATGAAAAACCGCAAGTAAAGTTAACTGCTGTACTTTTCGGAGATACACAAATAATCAAATTATAATTGTCTTCATTTTTGTAAATATCAAGATATTCATCTAGTACCATTCGCAGTGCTGATTGCCTCACGTGTCGTATGACCTTAATGTCTCTCCAATAATTGGTTAGAATCAACTGATGCCCACGAAAGAAGCATGCACTACTTTTTTTTTTTCATAAAAGATTTTAAATGAAACATCTTTATTTAAAAAAAGAATTATTTAGAATGTTCGTGGCATAGAAATCGGAAACAGTAATAGATGAAATTAGTTGAAATTTCAAAGGACTCTTGTTAAGAATTATTGCAAATAAAATGCAATAATATTAATCAAGTAAACGAGAAGAAATACAATTACAATTGGTTGATAATAAGTAGGTGTGAATAATCACTCGCATAACTGTTGACAACGAAACTGAACTAACGGGTCCGCCAGAGTGCCATTGCGTGAAGTGAGGTGGAGAATCCACTGAACGTACAATCTACGTAAAGAAATCGTAGAAGCAAAATTGAATACAGGCTTTCAAGAACATCATTTTCAAGTACATAACCTAAAAGTGAAATGAAAATCAAAGAATTCAGAGGTCTTAACTATAAACTTTGGTTATCAAGCGCATTCTGTGTAAATTGTATTTACCTTTGCCTGTAATTTAAAATAATTCGTAATTACATACATATAAGCATACAACTGTGTATTTTGTACGTTTTCTTCTTGGTATTTACTATTTGAAGCTAACAAAAATGAAAATTTAATGACGAAAGTAGAGAAATATGGTAACTATATATTTAGAATATTACGTAAGAACCCGCGAGGGATAATAAACTAAGTTTCTTCTTCAAATCCTGGAAAACGCCTGTCAGTTCTGCTAGTGTCATCTAGTGGACGACAGACGAACTACGTCCTGAAGACTCGTCCCAAGCGGACATCACCCTTAAAGTGTGTATAAAGCTTGCTTCACATTGCGTTTAGTGCTCCAACACTGCATGAAATATGATGCCATTCAGTCTCAAAGGACAGAAAATGACGCCATTGCTGTCTACGCTGCATTCTGGCATGAAAGATTTGGGAAATGTTCTAGCATTTTTTGAAGAAAAGTTAGGTTGTCAACCGACCTTGTGTCTCATCGCGTGACGGTTACTAAACGGAACACCGTTTGAAATCAGTCTTATTATACTTAGCAAAGTTGAAGTATCTTTTTATAAACGCAAAAGTAAATTATACCATTTTAATCATGTCTTCTATATAAATAAAAATAAAATGCTGTTCTTTGGTAAGCGTATCACTTGAGAACGGCTGGACCGATTTGGCTGATTTTTAAAAAAATGTTCGTAACAGTCAGAATGAGGTTTTTAGGGAAAGAAAAATTGGAAAAGTTACTCGGAAAATTGGAAAATTCGAGAAAAACTGAAATGAATCGTGTGAAGCGAGCTTTGGAAAAGAGGGTGCTCAGAAGTAAACATTTTATAATTCCGAAATATTGCTCAATAGAAATGTTCATTTAGAATGAAGGCAATATTATACCATCCATAACCACTAAAGTCTAGTTTCCTCAAAGGGAAAATAATCACGATTTTCTTAAACGTGATTAAGTAAATTTCATCACTATTACATTGTAGGGGTTTCACAATACAAAAATAATAGTCGATTATGTTAATCGATGTTTCTGAAGAATTATCTAGGTTGGTTATAGTTTTGCATTGCATTGTGGGTACCTTTAAGACAAATGACGGGCGATATTCGCATCTTCTTGCTAAGCAGCTCCACAAGCGGTCACACGAGGCAGCAGCGGGCCTCCCTCTTGCAATTGAACATAACCTATAAATCGAGCCACGAGCAAACAAGCAAAATGGGACGCCATATTGCTTGTTGTACTGAAGAAAATCGCGATTACCGCAGGTAAACGAAGGGACCACGAGCGTTTGAGCGTAAATCTTGAATTTGTCGTAAATCGTGCTTAAAGTCGGTGGAACGCGCGTTTCCTTAATCATGATTCATTGCACAGAAAATCTCGTTTAAGGCATTAAACGAACTTTGTGAAACTTAGCGTCAGAGAAGTGAATGGCGAGGGTTTTTTGGTATTTTGATTGGAACCCCCAATACTGTAATAACTGTCCAATTATGTACATTCAGAATATGGCAGATGTATATTTGAAACGAAATAAACTTATGTTTTCTTAATAATAGAAATTTTAAAAAATAGTACCTTCAGATGTGTTAATCACGTGAAACTTTGTGTACTTACTGTAATGGCTCAACTATTATTGAACATTAATAATGACCAAGTAATATTGATCAATAGAAATGTAAATTTAGAGTGAAGGCAACATTACGCCAACCAGAACCACTAAGTAGGACACAGAATAACTGTCGAAAACGAATCGATTGAGTAGGTGCGTAACAAGAGAAACTAAGATAGCGTCTGAAATACAGTCGTCAATGTCAGAAGCAGCTATGGAGCAAACCTTCAACAGAGTAAAGCAAAAAAGAAGGAACTCTTGAATAGCATTTTAATCAAGATTGCATCCAAAGTTTTACGTCAATTAGAGTAACTAATATTCGCAATCTCTTTCTAAGAGCTTAATCCCGGAGCGGTCGAACGGTGTGCTGATTAGAGGTGGAGTACCGGCAGAGTTCGGGGAAGTGTTCTAAACTTTCAGACGCCACCTTCGTTTGCGAATAGGACAGTGTTGATGAAATTTTTTTAATATCTTTAGGTGCTCTTATAGTGCCGATATAAGGAAATGCCATATCACGTATTGTTTGGGACGCGTTGTGAATCCCACCGCTTGATACGCATCAAACCACGTGTCAATTCATACTAATTTCAAATTTAATATTAATGCTACAAGTACAGCGATTTTCTTTGCGGGTTAGAAGCTACAATATTATTTACTTAACATTTCCTAATGTCATTTATATCCCACAGCCGATCGAAATTATCTGTCTTTATTAAAATAATCTATGCTAATATGTAAATGCGTAACGCGAAAGCGTGTCTCTCTGTTTGCTACTAGATCACGATTAAACCACTAGACCACTCGCGATGAAATTTGGCAAGGAGATAATTTAGATGTCCAGGATGAACACAGGTTAACTTTCATTTTTAAAATGTGTTTAGAAAAAGATAGAAATGGTTTTTTTAAATAAAATCGAAAGAAAAGAGTTATATTTGCTTACGTTGTCTAAACGGTTAGAGATATGTGACAACTATGTATGGGAATATTGTCCTCAAAGAGTTCTACAATAAAGTCCGCGAGATATTAGTATAGATTATTTTATTAAATTTAGATAAAATTAACCTAAATTATCGATAAAACCTTATTAAAAATAGAAGCGTAAAAATACTTCAATTTAAGAAGGAAAAAATCAATCCATTTTTTTTTTTTGCATTTGACAAGATAAACGTGTTTAAATCGTAAAGTTTCGACGAATTGTTCATATTTTACAAGAATTTTAATGAAATGGTGCAACCGCGTAACACCTCGGAAGCGCAAATTCGACCGGCGCGTCTCCCGCGAGACGAGTCAAGTTTTGTATTATTATGAATTTGAAAAATTATAATACTGCACATATTTTAAAAAATCAGTAAGTAAAAGTGTTCTTACTATATATGCAGACTTTATTTTTCCAGAGTACTAGAAGATTAATCTAAGAAAAATCCCGGGCAACTCCGGGTAATCGTCTTATGAATAAAGAAAAGATTGTACAAATAAGCGGGAGGAAGGAAGAATAAAATCTGACCGCTGCTAACCGCAGGTCAGACCATGCAGAAATTACTCCTAGGACCATGTGACAGACAAAAAATAAGTTACTCTATCAGTGAGAGAGACTAGGGTTAAGTACCTCCAAAAATGTTTCAAATGATCGTTTGTACAATTCCCTATCCATTTTCATAGCCTTACGGAACTAAATTTAGAATTATTTGACTTTAAATTACAATGCGCTTACACGGAGAAACTTTCTCGGCCTCTCGTTCTTTTGATATCCTGGCAAAAGTGCCGGTTTAACATAGCGAAGAAAACCTATCGAATCACAGCAAATGGAAATAGGAACGCAACGACGTTAAGATTTTCATAACATACAATTTTCACAAGAGTAATTCAAAAAAAATCTGTGGAAAATACTGTTCAAAGGAAATGGCAATCGCGTCACGTGAATGAAGACAATGCGACCTCTGCCAAAGAAAGAGTCGAACGACAATATAAATTTATTATCAAGTTTTATAATCGCAAAATAATTGTCCTCGTCCAACTTAAAAATCAAGACTGCGAACTTTAATTAATTAGAACTTTCAATATTTCCAAGTTTCGTGAATAGCTGGTATCTTGACTTCAGTCATCGAGGATACAATACCTCAAGCGATTTTTCGGTATTGTTTCAACATTCTCTTTTGACGGAGATTATCTACAAAACATACATATCTCTGTATTATAAGAAACTCCATACCATCGATTAGTCACTGAATTTTAGAAAATATTCCATAACTAGGAAACGGATTGCGTACTATTGAATGAATTTCACGTGTCTGGAGAAAGCTCTGCTAGACGAACTCGACAACATTATCTTTTTTTTTAAGTTTCTCCATCCGATACCAGGATAATATGAATTCAATAGTACGATAAGATTCTTTATCAACTATAGATGAACCATTTTCCATCGTCATGAGAACTTTTGACATAAATTTTGTTACTACCATATAAAAATTGTCACCCACACCATAGACGAATTGAATTCATTGTCCGTATCGAGCACAGATCCCCAAAAAATTTTTGTCCCGTAGAACATGAGCTAAATTTTTTCTGACCCCCATTTAGCTTTCCTAATATTTTTTACTAATTATTATCCAATGTGTTTTTCGCACATAACACAACGCTATTATTTTGATAGATTTATTGTGGTTTATTTTCTATTTTTTCATTAACTTTAGAACTTTTTGTATGTTTGAGTGTACCAACACACAAATATGAGGAGAAATACAAAAGGGATAAATTTCTCATAATTTCGGGTGAGGGGGTATGACCCCCTATAATCTCCCCCCTAGTCACAACGCCTAGGCTCAAGTTCGTTGGGGTTGTCGCATGATCGGCACCGGAGTAAACTGAATGCAATTCGCTTTGTAATATTAGGGAAAGTCCGATGAGAGTATCGGACAGAGCCTTGTCCTTGGTAGGGAACTGAGAATGGTGGGTAGGTGAGGGGGGGGGGTGACGGAATCTGTTGTGTCCCACCGAACACCACTCGCATTAGTTGCACGCCAGTCATCTTGACCGCAGCGTCAATACCAGCCACTGGAGCCGCCCACGACACGACAGGTAAAAGAAATTACGCTCCGCATCTACATTACAATGCGTACTTAGGAATTGCATCCGCTCTTTCTTTCATCTTCAGACCCACTAGGCTCAGTGTCCGCATTTGGGGGTACCAATGTCCATTTTTACTGTTGTTATTATTTATAGCGAATTTTGAGTGATTTTAAGATAGTACTAGCGTAGGTAGAATGAAATCACGATAATATCCGAAAGCGGCGTAAATAGATTAATGCGTACTTGTTGCGATTTCAACCTCAGAAACATATCTCACCGGTCATTTAAATGTAATAATTGTCATAATTGATAGAGTAATACATCGCGTCTTATGGAGGAACAACTCATTTTCAAAAAAAAAAGAGACCAACCACGAAAGTGATGGAAGTTTACTTTGATTTGTAGTAAATTTTCCTTTGTCGTATTTTTATCTATATGTCACCGGACGCTCAAGAAAGTTATTTATCTGAGTTGAGACGAAGCAATAAATCACAAAACAGTTCTGCTCAGCCGCCACGTTTGCATCAACTTTGCTGATATGCTTCGTTTAAGCCCACAATGTTGTTGTAGAACTCAGTCATCCGTTTCATTATAATATTACGAAGTAAATCCATTGAAAAGTGTTAAATTGAATTTTCACGCATCTAAGAAATCTGTTTATTCTCTTATAACTCGTGAACACTGATTTGATTGTTGTTTATTTAATTCAAGGTTTGTGAATTTCGTTTGTACCTCACGTATCACAAGCAATAGACAATAACGACAGTAGACATTTAAGTCGGGGGTAATCAATCTTCGGAGACGGATTTTTGAATATGCTGTGTAAACGATTAGAGTGACATAGGTTACAGCAATGAATGGCAATATTCTGTTCAAAGAGTTCTACAAAAAAGGCAAGTTATGGAAAGTTCAAAGTAATGAAGTGCTATTGATGTAATAATTCATAATTAAGTCAAAATGAGAGGTTTATCTGACAATACATGCCTTGCACTATCATACTGGAGTAAAATTTAACCTAAAAATAGTGTATAGCAAGAATAAAGAGAAAAATTCTAGTTCCTCACGCGGTACGCGGCAAGAACCCTACATTCTATTGTTGTTTTAACACTGAACCGATTTTCATCCCACATTCATATTTTTCCAGATGACTAACTATTTCAAGCATTAATATGAAAATTTTCAAAGCGGCGCACTTTGAGAAAACAAAATCAAAAGTTTGATTTCAACAAGTTAATTTCTTTCTTCTTTGACCCCTATGTCATGAAGCATATCATTGTAAAGATCGTTAAATAGGCTTTAAAATGATACCTCTACCAGGTCTCAATCTCAATTAGGAGAGCTTCCAGAGCTATTCAAAAGTTTCGTGTACAGCCGTTTTCGTGTGTTTTGTTCAAACTTTACATTGTTTTAACTTACAAACGGGAAGAAATATTTCAACAATACTTGGTACTTTTCTTAATCTATGTTATCTCTACCTCCCTACAAAATTTTAACAAAATCTGAGATGTTCATGTAAAAAATCTATTAAAATTGTTGATTTGACGTGGAATGACCCAATATTGGTCAGCCTGAACGTAAATTACAGACAAGTATCAAAGAAAATCAACGTAACAAACACGCCACAAAACAATGTTGTTTAATTACACCGAATATATTTAGGTCATTCAATAGATTGGGATAGTATTTCAATATTAAATCGGGAGCCAAATCTAATTAAATAAATTATTAAAGACTTGCGACCTTTTATGAACGAATAATATATATTTTTAATGAGAAGAGAGCACAACGTTTCGACTTCGTTTTAAACATTAGTCAGGTGAAGAAAATAATTATTATTATTATGATTATTGTTCAGTTGTTATATTTCTTGTTATAATTTGTTATTATTTGATCACCTGATGACGGCTTAAAACGAAGACAAAACGTTGTGCTCTCTTCTCACTAAAAATATATATTATTCGTTCATAAAAGGTCACAAGTCTTTAATTATTTATTTAATTAACCTTACATTTATACGGCGTGGCTTTGGCTCTGGCTGTGGGACTCTTCTCCAGAGGACGTTGGTGGGACTCTGAGCCTCCCACATCCGATTAACTCACGTTTCGCATTCCTTCCGCTTTGCAGCGCTCAGGAAATGCCGTTTCAACTATACCAGTGATTAATTGAACTTTATATTATATTAAGGAATCTCTTATTCATCATTATTTTACGAAAAACATTTATTCGGTAGATACTTAAACAACCCCTGCACACAAAATTTAAACGCTTTGTTACTAGAGAATAGTAGATTTAAAATTTCACATTCTCCTGAATAATTTATGTACATATTACCCACGGTGGGTTTGATTTCGGGAGGGCCTCAAACCGGGAAATACTGGGGTGTCCGGCCTCCTCCACCTGGACATTCTTTTTTATTTTCTTCAAACTGCAAATTAAGGCGTTCCAATGTATAAATAACGTGTTAAGTTAAAGTGAAAATTATTTTTATAGATAATCCTATGAATCAATACGAAGAAATTAATTATATTAATAGCGAAGAAAACAAAGATTAGAGAGTTCGTATTTGGTTTTTTTTGAACTTTTTCCATCATGCATAAAACCTTTCACTTTTCTGTACTCATGGATTGTAAAGGGGATGGATTGATGGGCAAATTGAACATTGGCATTGTATAAAGTTTTTTTGTGGGTAACTATCGTTTTGTATGTATTTCAACAGGAGTCTGGTAGCATGAGATTATTTATAACTCATATCATGTAGTTAATTTTATTTTCATAATTCTTCAAAATCTTACGGTACACTGACTATGTTCAGAATGTCTTTAGTGTACAGTGGGTTATTCATTCAAATTAGGCAAAATCCCATGACTGATTAACTTTTGTTTGTAACTACGCGTTAAAGTGATTCCTCACATTAACTGATTTTAATCAGATCAATACACGCTTCCACGGTAGTCTTCTCAATTCATGTAGACTTTCTCTTTTTCATTGCAAATATATTGGAAATCCAGAAAATAAGGAAGATTTTAAAAGCACGGGAGCATATTGCGGAATTTTAAATGAGTCAAGTACTACTTTTCAATCGATTTAAAGAAAAGTCTTTCCTTTCCTAAATATTTTCATTTTTGACAATTCTTTTTTCTTTTTCTTTTTTGAAAATTTCAAAGTAGTTATGTAATGTGTTTTTATATTGAAGAATAAACATGAATTAAATGAGTAAAACAAAAACAAAATCGAAATTATCATTTTAAAGAAAATGTTTTTTAAAAACACTTAAAAACCCTCAACGATGACGTTATGACGTAATTCTTAGCTTGTGTAAACCATTAAAAAGTAATGTCATAAAAATTTCTAGTGCCTAAGTGTTGGAAATCCTCTTATTTCAAACCTCATTTCAGAGTCCGATTTCAGAAAGATTACACGAGTTCTCTCAAAAAATTCCATGGAAATGGCTTAGAATGATTTGCAGTTCGTTTTTTAGTAATTTAATGAGACTTAATGAATAATTGGGTTGAAATTAACATCGTTTTGTAGGTATTATTTTTTCCATAAAATAGTTTTGAAGTAACACTGAAATGTAAATGACCATTTTATAATTTATTCCGCGATCGATTCATATTAATTACCATTTTTTCTTTATCGGCACGGATTCAATAGACGGCGAAAATCGAGTTATTCTACTTTGAATAGAAAAAAAGCTAATAATGCTCTCATCAAAATATTCGTCTGCGTTTTCTCAGAGGTTTAGTCGGTAGTGATCGAACAAATTATGATCTAGATCTTCTCATCACTACGGTACCTCCTTCACTCATAATCACCCCGCATTCATGAGGTGTTTCTGACAGATAATGTTCGTCAAATCAACGTGTAATTATCATTTCTGTTTAGACTTAAATTATTTCGCACGATATTTTTGTGAATAACAGTAACTAGTAAAAGACAACCAATTTGTAACGTATAGTTATGTATAAAACAGTATTATTTGTCGTGAACCCTCTTGGCTTCGTTCGTAAGAAGCGTGAGCTGCAACTAATATTATATCTGAATTCCCGTGACATAGATGCCAATTTCGGACAGCTCTCCGAGAAAATTTTAGTAAAATACAAAAAACACCATTTTAAAAGTTCTTAACAAAAACATCCCTTTACTTCTTGTAAACCTTTTTCTTGTTCCTTGCGCTTCGTACTCTCTATTGGTGAGAAAACAAGTGAAGAGAATAAAAAACAATTCGTAACATTATTTTCATTAATGATAGTCTTCACCTGATATGATTC
>NNCF01130699.1:151485-166836 GCA_002313205.1 Laupala kohalensis
CTGCTTGAGGGATGGCAGCAATGGCGCTTTCAATGTTCTATTGAAACTCTTTCAGTGTGTGGGGATTATTTGAGTTCACCTGACTCTTCAATTTGCCGCACAAGTAAAAATCACAAGGAGAACGATCATGCGATCGAGGAGGCCAGGAGACTTGACTGCCTCTCTTGTCTGTCCTCTCCTCCCAAAACACAAAGTTCTCAAGGTGGTCTGTGCTGTTGCATCAACGCGACGTCAGCACTGGTCATTTTCGGCATATTCTATAAAAGGGCAGTTTTCTTATTCATTAACAAGGATCAATTCCGTGTCAGGATTACATTTACATGACCCCTGGGGACATGCGGTCCACGATACCAGTTGTGTCCAAAATATATTATTGCTCAATTACCTGAAGATAATTGAACACGCATCCAAAATATTGATTTTTAAATTATTGTTTATTTATTGTAATTAATAATGAGGAAATTATTTGTGGTAACACCCTCCCCGCGGATGGGGTCGAGGGGCAACGTCTCTATGACGGCGAAGGTGTGCAGCGTACGAGTACATATTTAAAACGCTTTGGGCCTGTGAATGATGTGATTATGTGGAGAACTATCGGACGCAAGAGACCATATCCTTTGGAACTTTCCGTTATATGGAACAGATGTATACGCGTCAAAAAATTAAATAATGGGAAAAGATTAAAATTTGATATTATTACGTAAGTGAAAAAGACACGTGAAACATATTGAGAATTACACATGAGAATACACATTTGAGTAAGTAACAATAATAATAGTAATAATAATAATAATTTTATTTTGGTTGGCGGGGTTTGGGTCATTAGGTTCTCTCTTACACCCGACCAACAATCATATACATACATACCAATGCAATAAAATAAATATACTATAAAATAGGACAGACAAAAAATAATCATAATCATAAAATAAGATTAAAATACTTAAAAACATAAAACAAACAAATGAAAAGGAATGACATAACCTCTCTGAAAATTATAATTAAATTAATTACAAAGAAATACAAATTTGGTACATGTCTCTCTGAACTTCCTAGGACTCGATAAGAATCTGATCTTATATTACACATGGTACTTATATTACATGGCAAGTATTTATATTACAAATGGTTTCCCGGGCCTATGAGAGAGGAATTCGTTTTGAAAAGCCGTTCTCTTTAAACATAGCAGTCACACATGTAAGGGACATTCTCAAAGACAAAAGATGTCGATCGTTATGGAGAGGTACGAATGCAAACTTTCTCCGAGGCGCGAATAGCGGCACTTAGTCGGTCATTCACTCCCATCGTCTTGGGAAGGCGAAGGACATGTGGACTCAACACAATCCAAGAAACGCCTTCGGAAACGTACGGAATCATTGAACGGAAAACATTCTTTTGTGGGGAAGCTTTTGATAGACATGCGAAAGAATATGATGGGGTCATTACCATCGAGATACTATCCTCACATGTGAACACGTCTCAGGTCTGTAGTCATCGCAAATTGAATGACAATTGTACACAAGTTCGGAGAACGAACGGAATGGCGTAGTGGTGGCGCAACTGCGCGTAAAACTGGCGGGTTCGGGTTCGATCCCCAGTCCCGTCTCCCACTTTCATTCAACATAACGTGATTAATCAGTTACATTTCGGTGTGGTTAACAGCAATTTAAGAGCAGTCCATCTTTGTCTACATAGTAATATAAGAAATAAGAAATAACGACCTCTTAAAACAGACAATAGAGTGTTTCACATAACATACACGCTTCCTAACGTATACGTTAGGTTGATGACGCTAATCGCGTATCGTACATGGTGCAATCGATGCATTTTGCATTGCGTACCTTCGAATCAAATCATACTAAAAATTGTAAACCGAAACAAACTACTACTATGCAAGCGTATACAACTAAAACGTACTGTGGATGCTCCAGAACGTGTTCATACGGCACACACAACCAACAAATCTCTCCCCACCAGAGGACTTACATTTAGTAAGAACGTGTTTGGCAACACGGGCCCCGAGCTGAGTCTGGTATTACTTCCACTTACTTGTGCCATGCTCCTTCCTTCCTTTCTCTTTCCTGACCTCCCTTGGTCACCTCTTGTTCTTTTCGATCCCGACGCTATTAAGGTTAGGGTATCTTTCATTTTCGTCATCCCTCTCATTTTTTGTCCCCCCTTATTCTTTGTCCCCACTCATGTTATGCCACCCCCTCATTTGATGTTTTGATGTATGTTTTGAGATATGTTTTGGTGTGTTGTAAATCAGGAAGGTTTTTAGTGGGTAGGGCTTTTTTTTGTAGGGCTTTAGGGCTCGTTTTAGTGGGTAGGGTTGAGTCATTCGGCGAGTCCCACACGCGAGGAGAGTCATATTGGCTCTCCCTAGTGCGTAACTGCATTTTCCCTACCTGTACAAGTTTTTCGGGCTCCAATGACCTTTGATGTCGACATGAGCCGTAAAGCCCCACAAAAAAATCTCTCGCTTATCCTCTCAGATAAACTCAAATCCAGACCAGAATCCTCCATAACCTCTCTCACTATTGCACTATTAACATCATATGCAAACAGAGGCGCTGTTACTTACTACGGTAGGAGCGTGTGTGTACCACTAACTTCTGAGCATGCGCAGAAGCAACTTGCATGTGGACAGCGCATACGATAGCTCGCATGTACGCTATGCAAAAACTCCCTAATATATTATGGTATAATTAGTGGAAATACAACAAACACACACTAATCACAAAATGAAATACATAATAACTATAGAAACACGTTAAAACATAAAATTCACGACGTATCGGTACCCATTGGTACAATTATCAAGCGAGTTAAAAATATTGCGAGAACATATCTTTCTTTCTTTTTTTCAATTTGACTTGAACTTTTACTCGCAATATTGCATGTTTTATATTATTGGACATTTCCACTAAGTATACTGTAACATCACACCTCAACCCTGATGTGTTGTTATTATTCTTTTGGTAGAAGCGGGATCCACATACATACCAAAATCCCTATGGTAGTTTTTTTCGCTGCCACCAGCTCGGTTTCCCGAGCAACCAAACTCACGTGTAATAATAATAAATAATGATTTATTACAAATTACATGAAATCTGAATTGTTTACAGACACAAACTCCCAAAATCATCAATACATCTAATAATCGTTGATTAGACAAATAATGCTGTAAGAGAGCATCGTTTATACTTTGTAAAATATAGTTGAAGACAACTAAATTTTAATAAACCCTCAGGTTATCGGTTCTTCCGAAAAGATAAGTTTTCACCCAACAACTAACTGAAACTAGTTACGCCCCTCGCACCTAGTAATGAATTCATTAAGTCTACCGCAGCAGCCTTAACAAAACAAACTGGTCTCCACGACCAAAACTTAGTACTGTCACTTGTCCGTGCTGACGGATCTCTCTACGTTCCTTTGTAAAAAGTCATTATTTATTATTATTACATGTGAGTTTGGTTGCTCGGGAAACCGAGCTGGTGGCAGCGAAAAAAACTACCATAGGGATTTTGGTATGTATGTGGATCCAGCTTCTACCAAAAGAATAACAACACATCAGGGTTGAGGTGTGATGTTACAACTGGTGGCAGCGGTGGGATTAGTCTTTGAATACACTGGTACAAACTTTCCTTAAGATGAAAAGGGTTTATTCGAACAATGCCTTCACATGGAAAACTCGTCGCACGTCCGTCTTAGAGCGAACCGGCCACTTATTGTCATATTCTTAACAGCATCCTGCTTAGAAAATACAAAGAGCTATTAATATTTTGCAAGTTGCTGGCGTGTCCTGGCGCCGACGTTACATATACTATAATATATAATTTCTGCTTTAAAAGGTCGTTGTTTATTATTTCAGCAATTTAAGAGATCTATGTATGTCTATGAAAATGATTCGGAAGCAACTTAGTAACACCAAATGCACTGCTATATAAACACCTTGAAATATTGCAATTCTCTTGAAAGAGTCAGGAAACATCGTAATCATTCGCGACGCCAATTCACTCCGAAAGAATCAAATATTCGAAGCGGTGAAATCTTTCACCTCGACCCAGATTCGAGTTCCAACATTCCGAATTCACTGTACCGGCACCAGGACAGCTTTTACATAATTCGCATTAATAAACCGGACATTGTAAGATCTGATTCGAGGTATATCGGGTTACACTTTCAATTACGCTATTTGAACATTTCGATTAAACATATTCATTTAGATTTCAGAGACGAAATTTTTAAATTCGGGAATGTGGAAAGAAAACCATTTTTTTTAACATAACAATCCCTCACATTTTAAGTATGATCTAAAACAAAATCTGTGAACACTTATCTTAATTTTCAACTAGCTAACCCGACACACGTCCTGTCCAAATTTCAATAAATTTGTTTGTGATCGTTTTGTGAATTTGAGAAAAGCTGTTTTAAATGAGTAAACAAGGTAAAAACGAGAAAAAAAACGTATTTCTGAGTTATCATTGTATCTACAAACAATTGTTTTTTTTTTTGTGGGGCTTTAGGGCTCGTCAACATCAAAGGTCATTAGAGCCCTTAAAACTTGTACAGGTAGGGAAAATGCAGTTACGCACTAGGGAGAGCCAACATGACTCTCCCCGCGTGTGGGACTCGCCGAATGACTCAGCCATACCCACTAAAAACCCTCCTGAATTACAACTCAAAACTCAAATCCACACATATCTCACTGAAACATTACTAAAACATTAAAAAAAAAAGAAGAGGAAAGAGGAAAATGAAAGATACCCTAGCCCTAATAGCGTCGGGATCGAAAAGAACAAGAGGTGACCAAGGAAGGTCAGAAAAGAGAAAGGAAGGAGCATGGCACAAGTAAGTGGAAGCAATGCCAGACTCAGCTCGGGGCCCCGTGTTCGCCAAACACGTACTTACTAGATGTAAGCCCCCTGGGGGAACAAACAATTGTGGCCATGGATATTCAGTTAGAGGAGTATTTTCAGAAGTATGCATATAGGATATTATTATTTTTGCAATTTGTCCGAATTTTCCGACTTTCTTTTTAAAGGTCCCGAATTTTTCTCCTGAAAACTTCCAAACTTTTCATTGCTAATATATTCGAAACGCCCTTCAGTGGATGCCAGAAGCAGCTACGACTTTTGAAATCGTCACAACTTGACAATCTTATTTAATTTTGTTTTATTTCCAAGTTTGTTAATGTATTATTCAGTTGTTGTTTTTTCAATATGTATTTTGTTTTGGTGTTATGTATATGTTATGATAGTGATGTATATGTTAGTAGATGTTATGTTATGTATATGTTAGTGATTTCTTCTCACCCACTGTAACAATTTTTTTTTTTTTTTGTGGGGCTTTAGGGCTCGTCAACATCAAAGGTCATTAGAGCCCTTAAAANTTCTTGCGGTTGCTGATGACCTGAGATACTAAAAAGCAACCTTAAGTAAACAAATGAAAAAACGTCTTTTTTTTTCGTTTTCCTTCGAATCTTCTCCCTGCACCTTAGCCATTAGGTTATTATTAGGGTTGCAATCTCCGATTTCCATTTTTTTTTTCCATCTTCGTTTTTGATCCCCCATATTAATTATCATCATTTAGCTATTCCATTACATCTCTTAAATCGTGATCTTCAACTTTCTTCATTTCTCCGCCTTGATTCAAATTGTGTCTTCTCCGTCCAAACTTACTTACACTCAACACTGGTCATAATTCTTCCATCTTCTCATAGACCTTCGGCCTTGCTGGTAACACCTCTACTGGTAACGCCTCTGCGGTTTTGGCGACAGCTATTAGCCGTGATCGCTCATTTCCGTCCCTACTCCCGTGGAGGTTAGGTGTTACTTATTCCATCAATTATATGCACCCCGAATCGCAATCACCTGCGTAACATATTCAGCAAAATTCGTATAATCTGGTTCTTTCATCAACCGTTCGTCCGTTGTATGAGAAATGTAAGGAGACCGAGTGTTGTAATCGTTTCGTGAAACCTTAACCGAGATGTTCCTCCCATCCGGAACCGGTCTGAACGCGTGCTAGTGGTTCCCCAAGCGGAAGGAAAGAGAGAAAGTGGCTGACTCAAAGCACCTGCTTCTGCTGCTTCGAATGTGGACAGATTCAAAGAAACCTGTCGCCTGGATGTTCGAAATTCCGGAAAAAGGAACACGCACTCATTCTGTCAACTGCAACGTTTCTTTTAACAAGTATTATTTTACACAAATAATATTTTTACGTTTTGACGTTATCACAAGCAAAACCTGGACTTTCGTAGACAAAATCCGATCTGATATATTTTTCCAAATTGGGGTTTTACGGCTCGCCAACGTTTAGGTCATTAGAGCCCTTGATCTCATATATAATAGACTTAAGAATGATAGATTTAAGAAATAAACGTTTCAAAACATTATATTATTTATTTCATTTTCCTCAAATACATTTGTTTCCACGTTTCCGTTCCTTTTCGAGGAATCATCACGTGTTATTATAATCTGTTTAAGTTCACAGCAACAAGACGCACGAGGAGATGAAAGTACATGATGTTTTCATTTTATTATATAAAAATATATTATAATGTACATGATTTTTGCATTTTATTATATATATTAAAAAGTTTTAAAGTTAATGAAAAATAGAAAAAAACAATAAAAATTATTCACAAATTGTGCGAAACACTTTCNTTTATTGTTTTTTTCTCATTTTCATTAGCTTTAAAAAACTTTAATTTATAGATGACAGTAGTGTCGATTTATTTTCCTGATTTCCGTAATAAGAAAACAATAAATAGTGAAACATGAGTACGTTAAGCAATTAAAAATGCTTCATAATTTAGTATCTGATCTTATGAGAGCACGTGCGGTCATGTCGCCACTGAGGACAGACTGCAACAGGGATTGGCCAGTTAGTATCACGGCGAGACGAAAGAGGCGATACGGGAAAGAGGGAGTGAACCTCTCATTTCCTGAGAGATGAACGCAGATGTAGTGAACTGTTTTTAACTCACAACATCCAAATACCTCCTCGGGGACGAAGTTTGAAGACTCGAAACAGGTGGATGTACAGTGGAGAGTACACTTGCGGTCAAGGCAGGAAGTCTTGGGCCGTCGCAATTTTCACCTGGCCATAGACGATGCATGGTGCACCATGTTTACTCGGTGTACAGCATTTCGTAACAAAGAAGTGGCATTAGCAAGTATTCCACAAAAAAAATTCGATTAGATTTGAAGAGGGACTTGGAGACAGGATCACACTAGTCTATACACGAATGTTATAAGGAAACACCATTGTGCAACCCAAAAAGACCTAACAACACCGCTTTAGCACTGTGATTTTGACTAAGGAGAGAATCTTTCTCCCGATCGAACTTTTGTCCGGGTAAAGAGTCTCCGAAGATCCTTCTACTTCTTGCTTCCCGGGTCTGACAGCCCAGGATAATGTGACATTAATTTATTTAATTTAACCACGGATACAATGACCACATTGTCTGAGAACAGTGTCATTACAAAACTTTCATATTTATTTCCCTTTACTTCTTTTAGCGTCTCTTAACTATTGGTTATAGGATAATGTGACGGTTTCTTCGAACTGCCCGCAAAGACGGCAGGTTTTGTTCCCATTGAACAATCCTACCGTTTTAAGATGTTTCATTACACGGCCATACCCTGTGATTAGTCCTGTCACGATCCTAAATTTCCATAGTCAATAAAGATGTAACTTTTTTTATAATTACGCCCACCTTTCGTGCTCGAGGACGAACACCTTTCAGAAGGACAAACAGAATAAGAAGAGACACGGGAAAAGTCGCGGAATGTCGGAAGAAGGGGATGCGACAAGATAAGAAAAAAAGGGATGTGACTATTGCAGGACTGGATTTCTAGGCAAGGAATTTGCCTAACCGTAGACCGGGTAGCTACTCGTATTTCCACAATCTATGCTGAGTGTCCAGTGCCCAGCTAAAAACTGCGGTTCAAACCATTGAACGACTGCCACCGCACGAAGTTTGTGAGGAATATTGGATTAAACGTGACCCTTCAGTTTGCTCCATAGGGATGAGGCAATCGAGGTGGCCAGGAGATTTAACTCCTTCTTCTGAGTATCCCCTTCTCACCGAACACCTCATTACTTGCCACAAGGCTCTCTAGGCGGTGTGGCCACATCTCTTCCTCATTGTGCCGAGTTTATCCTCTGTGTAGCTCTTTCCTCTGTGAATAGCCAAGGTTGATTTTATACCTTCGACAAGCAATTGACAAGCGTCGTCGGTACATATACTAAAATTGGAACGATGCACAGAAGATTAGCATGTCCCCTGCCCAAGGATTACATGAAAAATCGTGAAGCTTTCCACGTTTCTTTTAAACAACTTAGAAATGTTCTGAAGGAAAACTACTAAAAGGGTGCATGAGAATAAAAGATACCATACAAGAAAGAAGATTATACAAAAAGATATTGCGACTGCCCCTCAGGGGCAAAGGACGACAGTGAGAGAAGTAGATGAAGTATAAACAAGTTTTAAGAGTGAAAATCGAAGGGAGCCTTGTAATGACTACGTTCACACGCAAGTTGGTCAACACATATTCATGTGTATATATTTGTATGTTTGACTAAAATAAGATCAGTAGTTACATATGCAGCCGAAACATGGACTCTGAAAGCAAATGACATCCAAAGGCTAATGATACTTGAGAGAAAGATTTAGCGAAGGATATATGGCCGTAATAAAATAAGATGGCACCTGGAGATAAATAGATGAAATCATCAAATCAGGAAACATAATAAATTTTATAAGTTTACTGAGACTCAGCTGGTTTGGGCATCTACACAGGATGGACAATGATAGAGCAATGAAGAAAATCTTCAACTGGTTCCCCTTATTCACCAAAAAGAGAGGAAGACCAAACAACAGGTGGAGAGATGATGTGCTGAAAGATATCGGGAACATGAAAATCAAGAATTGGACCCTCAAAATAATGGACAGAAAGGATTGGAAGGCTGTGATAGAGAAGGCCAAAACGTTCTACAAAGGAATGTTGTAGTGCCTTGGAAGAAGAAGAAGATTAAATAAAGTAACACAATATGAAAAACACATGAACAATAAAATGTAATATGAAATTCCATTGAGATAAAAAAGCTCATTTTATGGTGTTTCTCTAAATAAATATCTTTTATCTATTAATTGTTATTGATGTATAAAAATTATGTTAATTCGAGGTTTCTAGATTCAAAAATAAACATGAAATATAGCACTCTCGAGTGCTGGGGTACCATCATATAATTTAAAGATCAATAACGAAAACGTAACACAAGAATACAAAATTTAAAAATAGTCTGTTTTATACCTACGTATCGGTATATATAAGGCGCTAAATCCGTATTTTGTGCATTCGAGGGCGGTTTATTCAATTAAAAAAATTACGGGTGACGGAATAATTCTGGTCCATGATGCGGATCCAAAACTGTGAAATAGATAAGAATTTATAGGTATTTGGAATACACCACTTCGTTTAGTGTACTTGTACTTTTAGTGTAATTACTGATACCATTTATCCGCAGCATTAAGTAAATATAACAGTACATTAAAAAGCGCGTAAGAAATGAACTCATGCTCTGTTTGTTTTACAGATCCAAAATGCTGACAGGGCCATCGTTCGTCATCTGTGTGTGTGCTGTGTTGCTTGCAATGGCATCAGCCGCGCCCACAGTGGAGAAAGACGACACCAACGAGATATCGGAGGTGAATTTTTGGTACCACAACATAGTTGCGGAGGAAACCATGGCAATTTACTCTTGCAAATAAGTAATTCTGTACACTCTTCCAGATGGAACCCACCTCACATACACGATCTATTTAATTTATACGCGGTAGGGGTGTACCTCCTGGTACGCGGGGAAACATTCAATACTTTTATTGAATAATAATAATAATTAGTATTTGTATGGGGACTTCAGGGCTCGCCAAAATCTAGGTCATTAGATCCCTCACGTGTATCAAAACCTTCGATAACTACGTTGATAGAAATATTTAACAAGGCCACGAAAAAAATCACACAGGATTTATTGAACGGTTCTATTTCAGTAAACATGCTTTTAATTAAATAATGTGAAATGATTTATCTGTTCCGTACTGTAATGAATTATGTAGCAATTAGCTGAACCCAAGTGAATGATTCGTGAATGGAGTTAAAGAATGAAATGTACTAAAAGAGTTTTAATACATAGTTGATAGTAAAACCTCACTTCTCGGGTAAACACCGACTACAGCGGTCCTGTACATTTATGTACTGCAGAACATATAGCTTGATACCCATGGAAAAAACGTTCGAAAAGTTGTGATGCATGTATCTCATACATGTATACAAGTGTAAACGTACCTTGACACGGAATTGACCCTTGTTAAGAACTGCCCTTTACAGAAAATGCTGGAAATTGCCACCGGTGACATCGATGCAACAACAGGTCTGCGTATGTCCTTTCCCGAGTTCTTTGCTGTGTCATTTCGTTTGTGTGCGTGGGAGGAGCAGATGTGTTTAGTGACGAGTCGAATGCAACAGAAAACGATAAAACGTGTTCATTGTCGAGTGTTATGCAAAGCAAATTCGTGGAAAACGTGTGCGGAACTGTTTGCTCAAGAGTATAAAAAGGATGGAAGTGTTTTGGAAAACAACAACCAGTTATTCAGTGGCAAAAGTCACGAAATGAAATCTCCGTAACTTCCCGAAAGGAGTTCGAACACCGGAAATCATTGCTCCAGTGAAGGAAAACCTGGAAAAAAAAGTCCGGTTACCTGAGCATAATTCTTCGTTGAATGTGAAATTGACCTAATAAACTCATTTTCTCCGGTTTTCCTTCGGGTAGAGGCGGATTTTATGTACAGGTTCTCTAGTCTTTTGCGTAGGGGCGGCAGTGTATTGTAATAATTAATCTCAAAGTTAAACGATTTTTAAACGATAGGTTTCGAATAATCAATATTTCGACAATATTACGAACTTATGAACTTTTTTCTTCATTTAAATAAATTTTTTTTGTTGGTATTATTGGTATATTATAACACGTAGCAAACTTTTCATTCTTTTTTAGGAGTGTGCTGAAATTTTCAATTCGCATCTGCCTTGGGGTCAAATGTGCTATGCTAATAAATTCACTCTGTCTGCTCTCAAAACTTAAAACTGTTCTCTCCACCAGATGTGTTGCGCTAATAAAAGCATTTTGTCTGTTGTCAAAATGGTGCGTTTTCCCCCTTTGTTTATACGCCCAAGAGAGTTCTAGGAAGCGTCATGGCTCAATTTCGATGCGGAGTACTCCCGTTGGACAGTTTTCCTTATTACGTACCTCTCCAAGAAGAGGTTCAATTCCCGGTGGGACCCGAAAAATTTATAGCTTTTCACCTTAATGTCCCAGTTCATATAGCTGTGACTACTGAAAAGCAAACCTTCCTTCCCCTATCCAGCTCCTCCTAGTATCAATAACTCTTAACTATTACTAACTACTTCTACTAACCCCTCCACGTGGACCAAATAGTTGGTAAACTCAGCTAACCGCACTCAGAAATAGCACTTAGCTACATTTTCAATTTACAAATACAACAAATAATTTTAAAAAAGAAGAGGAGGAAGGTGTATGGTGTACTGTCTAAACGGTTAGAGATATGTGACAACTATGTATTGCAATTTTGTTCGCGACAGCATATGTCTATCTACGGAGGTTTACCTTCATTATCGAAAACACGTTATTAAATAAAATGTTAAAATACTTCAAATTAAGAGAAAAAAAAACATTCATCATCAAATTTAATAGTTCTTTTGTCTTGTGTATTTAACCAACATTAAAAGCATGTTTAAATCGTAAAGCTTGAGCGAATGGTTTAGATTTTAAAAGCGTTTAAGTTAAATGGTGCAGGTGCGCTGCCGCCGTTGTGTCTTGCTTCGGAAGCGTAACTTCGACCTGCGTCGTTCCCGGAGAGTGGGTTCGTTGACCTGACAAGTACAAAGAATTCGGGGCAACGCCGGATAATCAGCTAGTATTTCGTAATTATGTACAAGGTTGAGGAAATATAAATGAGCAAAACTCAAATGAAAAAGTAGCAGGTACAAAACGATCAATACTACATCGGTGTAAATCTATTGAAGTATGTCGAGAAGTTAAAGGGGTGACGTGAATGTTTTCTTTGTATTTGACAGAAAGAGAACGCTGGTCCTCGGAGAAAAAGTGATGAGCCCCTCCCCACCAAGGCTGCTCCCCCCGAGGGCCTCACAACCACAGCTGCGGGAGCGGAGGAAAGCAACAACAACAACAACAACGACGAAAGCACCTCCCCCAGTCGCAATGCCCACAATGATGAAGAACAGGACATACTGAATAAGTACATCGATTACGTCTTTTCGGTGAGACAACTTCAAACAAATAACAACTATACGTTTTATTAGATTGTCCTCCACTGGGGTCTTGGCGAATTTAGCAGTGTCGGAATGCTCAATGTCAGCTCCCTAACAATAGATGGGTAAAAATAATAACTTATCTCTTTCGAAGGTCATGTACGATATTATTATAAAAATTGTTTCATCATCTAGGCCTTGACTCTTATGTTATACAAACGCAATTTTCTTTCTTTTTGGCGCACTATTCTTAAATTAAAAGCAAATGAACAATAAAATAAAGTATACAATATCATTTGGTGGTATAGTGACAAATTGTTTTCACCAAAAACTCCGAATGTGTTTATTTTTTAGTTTTATCTATTTTGAAAATTTATTTCGGCAGGAAACTTGTAGATTTAAATTTAAAAAATCTGGAGTATGTCCCACTCAACTTTGAAATTACAATTCGTAACAAGAGACTCACAGCATTGCACAAAAATATAAGAATAAAGAAAAAACACTTTTAGAAATAAATCATAATTATCAAAAAAGTATAACGACTTAAAAGATCAATAGTTTGAAAAATATTTTTCCTCATATTACACAGTACACTCCTCAACATCATATTTGCAAATTCAAGTACAAGAGCAAAATTGGAAAGAAAGTAATAAGTTTTTTTGCACTATAAATTTTCGCTGCATCTCGAAAACGGCGCGGCATACAGGAATGCTGTTTAGCAATCTGTATGCAGAATTAACTGATCCATCAAAATGTTTCTAGGCATATTTTCCAAATTTTGAATTTTAAGAAACTGCACGTGGAGCGCGGTGTGTAAATGAAGTAGGCATGACCTGTCCAGAAATAGGCTTCTCTTCCCAATGCATTCAATGTCAAATCTAAAGTTTTGTTTCGATGCATCAATTTGTTCGTGAGGTTCGCAAATATCCAAATAGATTTCAATTTTTTTTCGAACGACTACAATACTTTCTTTATACAATCTGTGTAATTGGAAAATAAAAAGAAAGTAGACAGAACTGTGACTCGATCCCTTAATCGCTCCCGCCAAGTCCCTAACAATTCGATACTCGATCTGTCTCAGTTATATTTTTTATAGACCTTAATGGTCACCTCGTCCAAGCAGCTTTCGCAATATAATGTCCTATTATTACGTTCTCACTTAACGTACATGTTCATTTACGCTCAGCGCAGTTTCGCTTCGCCTCGCGCGTTGCCCCGTCACGTGGAGGCGTCCACAGCATCTACTATCTATTCATTAAAGTAATCTTTAACCAGTGTCAGTGCCCTATCGTTACAAGTCACTTTTTTAATGTGTTTTTTCCATTTTCAATAAGTCTCCTTTTTTATGTGTGTCTTATTCAACTCTCTATTGCAGACTTATGTTGCCCCATTTTGTTCATATATTACTCAAACTATAAATATTTACCCTCGTTTTCCAATAATGACCATAGTTCTTTCACATTGATGGTATCGTATCCATCATAATGCTCAATGTACCACCCTCTTTCTTGTCCCATATTCCAGAGGACATGTCGTGGTGTTTGATCATCCTCATTACATATAAATTTCCTTTCTTCCAACTTCCTTATCCGGTGCAAATATACTCCAAAGTTCCCATGTCCTGTCAAGAATTGCATTAACCACTTCGATGGACTAAACCACTTCCTCGTTTTTGTTGCAAAAGATACATTCCTTATCAATAAATACTTATGTTCGACCAATTTAAGCAGACCACAAATTTTTATTGTTAACACATGTCACAAGTAGATATGAAAGTTTAAAAACACGCTACAATTCAACATATTAAAACATTATAAAACGTGCACACGACGTTTCGGTACCAATTTTTGTACCATCATCAGGTGAACATATCTGAACAGATGCTCAAGTCATATTTTAATATGTTGACTTGTAGCGTGTGTTTTTAAAGTTTCATATCTACTTGCGATATACGTTAACAATAAAAAATTGTGGTCTGCTTAATTTGGTCGAACAGAAGTATTTATTGATTATTAACTTGCAGATGAAATGGAGAACTTACATTCCTTATGTGCTGGTACGTCACTCGACCTTTGTCAGACCTGACCTATCGCAAATGTGTCAGTGATTAATGCAATCGTTTTGCAGTTCCCAATGAATATGGTCAAGTCCTGGGTGAGAGGTTCCTAACCCAGAGAGAGCGCAGCGTAGCGGAGGTGCGGCGAACCACCCCATCGGCACGAAGAGGAACTCGACGCTTCCGACGTCCATTTCACATTTCGCACACTTCCAAGGCACCAAGGGAACTCGACCAATCAGCGTTTGACGATCCATTCCACGCTCTTGTCAACGACTCGCACATATGTCGACCTGACATATGACTTTTGTCATGTGAAGATTGACCAAACGACACTTCTGTAGGTGTGGTCAGGGTTCAGGGGTTGTTTATAAATTACGTATCTCACCTTCTAGCTCCGTCAAGAAAGTTTTTCAATGGAAAAAAATTGGTTTAAAGCTGACGTTTTCCACACCAATAGACCAATACCCGAGGATATTTTCACAAAAGTCTCTAAGAATCCCCCTGGAGCTTAACCCCCCAGCCCCCTCAAAATGTGAACATTTACGGGAAACTCATTATCTCCGTTACTAATTATCGGATTGAGCTCAAATATTTTTTTTGTTTTATTTAATATTATATAGGCTACAATATTAGTTATCTTCATATTTGCGATACAGCGAATAGTTTTCCATCAATTATAAAAAATACGTGAAGAAATCTTATTTTCACATTGGAATTTTTGCTTTTGTGATATATAATTTATATGTGAAATTTAATGGAAAAAATCTTCCTGTAAAAGTTATAGTCCAAGGCTTTTTGAATATATTGATATCAATTTTTATGTATTTATGTGAGTTGCTAACGCTGGGGATAGGGATGTAAGCAAGAAGATGTAGCATGCGTCATGTCCGTCTAGTCATCACGTACGCAGTCATAGTGCGTTCAGCAACTGAA
>NNCF01130699.1:194540-211173 GCA_002313205.1 Laupala kohalensis
ATAAAACCATTACAATCAACAACGACGTTCTTCGTATTTTCATGTCATTAATTATTATAAAGTAGTTTCAAGTTCATTGGGATTCCTAGTGGTGATCATCCATTTTTAGTATTTATATTCATGCCTTTGACTTATTATATTCTCCAACTAGGTTGGCTAATCGCTTAGAAGCGCATCATCTGCATTACGGATGTCGTTGATCAACACTCCATTAATCTCGACACCAATCTCCATATACTGCTTCTCGTAAAACAACTTCTTGAGTACATAATAAATAAAAGCGGGGATAAGACACACACTTGTCTTTCTCGTTTCTGAATCTCTACGCTATTGGACGTGTGCAGTTCGTGACCGGTACAAGTTTTCAATCCATCTGATGTCCTTCTGGTCTATATCTAGATTTTTAGTAGTTGGATGTGTTTTTGATAGACTACTCGGTTAAACGCTTTTTCGTAGTCAATAAAGCATAGACAGATATCCTTTCTTAGATCGTAGTAGCTCTGCACAAGCACTTTTATAGCAACTATTGCTTCTGTTGTACCCAACCCTGGTCTAAATCCAACATGTGAGCCGCTGACATCTTTCACATTTGCTATTAATTCTTTGATGACTTATTTAAACAAATATTTTCAACGACTGACCCATGAGACTCATCATGAGTCTATGATCTATTTTTGTATTTGCGTAAAGGAATGAATGTAGTTCGTAGCCATTTTTCGGGGTAGCGACCAGCATATGGCATTAAATATTGATAGCAGAACTTCGATGCCTTTGTCGTCCATGCGTTTGAGAATTTCTTATGAGATTTCATCCGGGCCAGGTGCTTGGATGGTTTTCGAGAGCTTTATTGCTTTTTCTATCTCAAATTTTGTGATTCGATGAATCAGTTAGGTTGCTACTACTACTTATCTCTTCAGTTCTTATGGTTCTATCCCAATAAAACAGTTCTTCAATGTATCTTTCCCAAACTCTGCTTTTTTCCTTAACGGTAACTATTTGATTGTTCTCATAAATTAGCATACTTAATTTTCTCTTTCTGCACATGCACGCAATTTTTGCGTAAGTTAAGAGTGTCATTTTGTTTTTGCAGTCGTTCTATATCACCGCATTCTAGTTTTGCACAGTCACTTTCTTACAAATCTAATTTTTGCTTTAATTATCCTCCAGATAACTATGTACATGATGTAATTCTTGTTGTTATATGTTCAGCGTATATCCATTAGCACCAATATCTCATCAATCACCAACCTTCGTTTCTTAGCTCTTGGTCTGTGTTCGAACTCAATTTTTGTAATGTGTGTAACAATATCAGATATTTCGGTGCATACTAGTGTTAAGTCGTCTCTGATATTTGAGACGATACTGTGCATTTTCGTGTTGATCTCATAACTGATTTTGTATAGAAGAGCGTTATTCATAATAAAAATTTTATTCTATAAATGAACCTCTTTCGATTCAGATTGAAAGGGACCAGCACCATAAACCTGAGATAAGAAATCATGAAAAACCTCCCTAGCAATCCAATTTCCACATGAGAAAAAAAAATTTCACTGCAAAAGAGTCTGACGTTTTGAAACATGATTTCGAAACCATCATCGCCCACTGCGGACCAAAGACCTATTACAATTAGAATATCCTCTCCTCAAATAAGGAAATAGAGAAATCTCCCGATGACGACAACGAAGAAAACGATAAAAGATGGAAAGGCGCCTGATGTTAGCTAAACACAGAGAAATCAGTGAAGACATTGATTCTGAGGAAAACGTATGCGTTACAGAGCAGATTATGAGATCTCAGAGAAAATAGGGGAGGAAGATTACATTATTAGGAGGCGCCTGATGTTAGCGAAACCAGAGGAATAAGTTCAGACATTGATTCTGAGAAATACTTATGCGTCACTGAGCAGATAATAAAATCTCACCGAGAGAAGGGGGAGGAAGATTATATTACTTAGGAGGCGCCTGATGTTGGCGAACCTACAGAAATCAGTGAAATGTTCTGATACTCTATGTTTCGAAAAACCGAAATATACGCTTCACACGATCGCGCAAGTGGCGGTTTGATGGACACCTGGAATGAGCAGTCATCTCCGGAAATAACATACCTCTTGCGCCGGCGTAGTTCTGCTAAATTGAGATTGCCGCTTAAAAGTTATATTATTTAATCGGTATGCGGTGAGAAACCTCAAAGGCGATGTCGCATCTCGTCGTCCGTCGCAATGAGTTAATTCCATATTATACCGCCAGAGTGAGCCAATGACCTGACTAACTTGAACCTAAGGATAGCCGTCCCTCGCAAACACCAGAAGGAGACAGTTCAAAATTATATTAACAGACCGCGCGCCTCAATCACCGTGTTATCTCGACGTAAGGACAAACGACGAGCCTTGACAAATGACGATCGTCAATCTCGTCTTTCCATCACGACAGCCCAGAAGCGTCTGAAACACGTATTGTATCTTATTAATTTCGTTTTTTTGTCATTTTTTCTTATTCAAACAACTTTTAACATTTCGCATTATTGAATGGTGTGAATTTACTTATTAAATTCAACTTATTTTTGAAGAATCCGGTCAACCGTTTCTTGACAATAAAACTGCATTTTTAGAGCTCAAATTAGATTAATTGTTGTTCAACAATGATTTGTTTTTTCTTATGGGTTCTCCTTCTTACTCTTGTGATAAGTTGGTAGAAGATTCATGCTGGGTGCTGAAGATCATGGTTGCAGTTTTATGTTTTGCGTAAACACTGAAGAACTTAAGCGTCACTGAGCAGATAATATCCAAATGAGAGGAAAAGGGGGAAAATATTACATTATTCAGAAAATGCATTATGTTAGCGAACATACATTAATCAGTGATAGCACTGATGCTGGCAAGAACTTTTGCGTCTCTGAGCAGATAATGAGATCTCACAGAGAGGAAATAGAGGAGGAAGATTACATTACTTAGAAGATGCCTGATGTTGGCGAACCCAGAGTAATCAATCAAAGTACTTAATCTGAAAAGAAGAGCAGATAATGAGATCTCACCCAGCGGAAAAGAGGGAGGAAGATTACATACTCAAGAAACGCCTGATGTTGGTGAACGTACAGTAATCAGTGAAAGCACTGATGCTGAGGAAAACGTATTCGTCGCTGAGTAGATAATGAGATCACCGTGAGGTGAAGGCGGAGAAAGATTACATTACTCAGGAGGCTTGATGTTAGCGAAAGCACAGTAATCAGAGAAGGCATTCATGCTGAGAAAAACGTATGCGTGTTTAAGCATATATCGAGATCTCACCGATGGGAAAAGGGGGAGAAAGCTTACGTTACTTAGGAGGAGCGTGATATTGGCGAACCCAGAGAAATTAGCGAAGGCGTGTATACTACGAAGACCTTATGCGTCACTGAGCAGATAATGAGATCTTTCCGAGGGGAAATAGGGAAGGAATAATACATTACTTAGAAGGCGTCTGATTATTGTTAATCCAGAGTAATCAGCGAAGGCGTGGATGCTGCAAACAACTTATGTGTCACAGAGCTGATAATGAGATCTATTTGAGAGGATAAAAGGGAGAAAGATTACATTACTCAGGATGCGCCTGATGTTAGCGAAACCTGAGTAATCAGTGAAAGTTCTGATGCTGTGAAAAACTTATGCGTCACCGAGCAGAATAATGATATTTCAACTTAGGAAAAAGGGGGTGGGTTATTACATTATTCAGGAGGTGCTTTATGTTGGCGAACCTACAGTAATTAGTGAAAGCACTGATGCTGAGACCTTTCGCGTCTCTGAGCAGATAATGAGATCTCACCAAGGGGGAAAAACGAGGAATATTACATTACTTATGAGGCGCCTGATGATGGCGAACCCGCATTAATCAGTGAAGGCATTGATGCTTATCAGAACGTATGCGTATATCACCTCAACGTGACCTATATCACCTCAGCGTGTCCCTTCGCACAGCCGATAGATAAGTTCAAATGGGTCTAATTTAAGCTGTGTCCGAGTGCTAATTTTTCGACCCCAATTTTTACAGCTTTCCGAAGACAAGAATAATTGTATAGCGCATACAATGAGCACATTAATAGCACAAAATTATAGCGGCTGAATTTTAAAAGTTTTTTTTCTTAATAGGTGGGGGTGCTAGGTGAACATTTCGCCAGCACCCTCACTTTTGTAATCGTTCTATTTGTTTTTAAAAACGAGCACGGATTTTTTTTGTATCACGCAATGAGCACATATTTAGCACAAAATAGAGCGGAGGAGTTTTAACCATACTCATTTCTTAATAGGTGCGGGTGCTAGATGAAAGTTCCGCTATCACCCCCCCCCCCTTTGTAATAGATGTTTTGTACTTCCTGAACAAGCATAGTTTTCTTTTTTGCGCAAACAATGAGTACAAAATATTAGCGTATAATTTTTTTAATAATTTTAAGTTTTAGTTGGTGGGACTGCAAGATGTACGTTCCGTCAGCACCCCCACTTTTGTTTCTGATTTTTTCTCTTTTTTCGAATTAGCACAAACTTATTCATTAGGCACGAAATTAGCACAAAAATATATGGTAGTTTATTTTATATTTTAACAAAGTGGAGGTGCCAACTTTACAGACCTAACCCTGCCCACTACACATGCTACGTATAAATTTGTTTTCCCCAAGTGAGGTTATGTCTGTTTGTGCTCGTGACGTCAAACTACCTTAGTTAGTTTGCCTATGCAGTATATGAACATGTGTATACTTCATAAATAATGAATATCTTATGTTTTACATATCACAAACAAATGTAAACATCTTTAGACACTGTAATTTAATAACTATCGACTATGGTTTATCAACAACTATTTATTGATAGCTGCAATAGCATCTATAACTTGTAAATGTGCTCGTTAAGAAATAAATGTTAAGGTTTAACTACTGGTAATATGAAATTTGTGTGCACCCATCGTAACTCACGACTGTTAACAGGCATTATCTAGCAGAAGTTAAAAATTTGGATTTGCGGATTTAAAGTCGTAATTATACACACTGCTTCCGAAGAAAATGAAGAGTGCTACCGGCAAGCGTTCTCTTCCATGATGATTCTCTGATGTTCCGTTCACTACTCTGCTCATTACTTCGTGTCATAGTGGAACTCGCGACTTGTTTATAGCATTAGGATTTTGTAGTTGCGATTTTGCATTACGCCATGGCTATGGCAACTATGAAGAGGCAGAAATCGGCAAACTTAATGCGCGGTGCATTGGTGAGACGGGAAAATTTCTCTCCGTTGGAAACTAACCACACACTTAGGCGTTCCACGAGGGACAAAACAGTTCTCTTGGTTAGCCTAAACCGTTACTGAAACTGATTTTCAGTTAGTTCATGAAATGGATCCTCTTTCTCGACCACCATCTTCGGTTGCCTTCGAACTACACAATATTCCTAAAACATTTCGTCGGACACATCTCGACAAACTTCCCGACACTACATTGCGAACGCTCACTCATACAGACTATCTGTTAAATCGGCTAACGTGATAGAAATGACCCCTTAAATTTAACAGCCGTTAAAAAACGTTAACAATCATTAAAGTTCGTGCATCTCAATTTATAAATAATGAGCGCTAAATCAGAAAATTACGATTGATATATTTTAATGAACGTTGGTGCACTTGGCTACTAGAGGAACAGCCTCAAACAAAAATCTTGTCAGTAAGAATTCAGGCATTTTATGGAAATCCCGCAAACAACGGGGAATTGTGATTAGTGAAGAAATAACTGGTGTTGCCTTGTTTCATAGCTATTTTAAATGTTAGTGTTACTTAGTGCTGAAATATGTCAACGTTTACACGGTACGAGAAAATTCGAAGGCAGAGTACGCCAGTTATCTGACAATGATATGGAAGTGCTCACTGACGACTGTGTACCCTCTAATGCCAACGCCGACAGACAATAACTAACCAGAAACATTGGCCGTGTATTGCACCTCGAAAGGAAATCCTTTTGAAATTATTACATTTTTTTTCGTCGGACTGAATCAATTATTTAGCAATAGTAAGATTATTTTCTCACCTCCTGCTAAACCTCCACATTGCATTTCAACAAAGTACTATTTGTTTTTCAAAAAAATTTAAAATTTGTTAAATAATTGTTTTTGAGTTTAAATTGGAGTCACACAAAAGAAATCAAATAAGAAATCATAGATACAGAAATTTGATGATTATTATGATAATAGTAAAGATTTTAATTTAAAGATTACTACTGGAGAAACACATTCCTACATATACATTATACATACCTAATACGTATTGATGAATCTCCCCCATGTAACACACAAAAAGTTACAAGAAGCCGAAAACTACGACGATGCGCCATGTTGTTTATACTTTTTTGGGGGGGGGGAGGGGCTTTAGGGCTCGTCAACAGCGAGGTCATTAGAGCCCTTAAAACTTGTACAGGTAGGGAAAATGCAGTTACGCACTAGGGAGAGCCAACATGACTCTCCCCGCGTGTGGGACTCGCCGAAAGACTCAGCCATACCCACTAAAAACCCTCCTGCATTACAACTCAAAACACAAATTCCAATATATCACATGACTTTTACTAAAAAACATTTTTAAAAAAAAAAGAAGAGGAAAGAGGAAAATGAAAGATACCCTAGCCCTAATAGCGTCGGGATCGAAAAGAACAAGAGGTGACCAAGGGAGGTCAGAAAAGAGAAAGGAAGGAGCATGGCACAAGTAAGTGGAAGTAATGCCAGACTCAGCTCGGGGCCCCGTGTTCGCCAAACACGTACTTACTAGATGTAAGTCCCCTGAGGGAAGAGGAAAATGAAAGATACCCTAGCCCTAATAGCGTCGGGATCGAAAAGAACAAGAGGTGACCAAGGGAGGTCAGAAAAGAGAAAGGAAGGAGCATGGCACAAGTAAGTGGGAGCAATGCCAGACTCAGCTCGCGGCTCCGTGTTCGCCAAACACGTACTTACTAGATGTGTTTACATCACGACGATTTTATTTACATAATAACCCTTGTTATTCGAACCTCTGAGTATTTATTTTGGAGAGGAAGAGATTTTATTGTGAAGCAATAAAAAATCTTCCCCGACACTACGTTTATGATTAAGTGTATTGAATTTTTTGCCTTAAAAGTGCGAAATGGAATTTCATAAATGTAATTTACTGCCTTCATGTTATAGAAGGCTCACTCCAAAGTAAGTTTGATTAACTAACCTTTAATTTAGTGATCGATCTTTTAACGTCGACATTGGCTTTCGTAAATGACATTTGACGTTATTTATAAGATTCGATTGTAGAAAGTTCTTCTTGTCGTGAAGTATTCCGCATCATTTCGCGGATCGTTCAAATCTACGACGATATATTTTGCATTTCCCAGGTTCACGGGTTCACCTCTTCATTAATACTACTTAATGCCGAGACAAATTAATTAATGCAGAATTTCTTTATTCAAGCGAGCACAAGCATAGCGATGGATCAGTAAAAAAATTAACTGATCAGAGCTGGTCTACACCTATCGAAGAGGGAACCCGTTGTGTATGTACGAGGTACGGAGCAGATCTGATCTCTCAAACAACTTTCACTTAATGTAGTACTAACCTAGGTAGAATTAAATCACTAAAATATATCGGCATAAATAAACACAGTAATATGTTCCTATTGTGATTTCAATTTAGAACCCATACCTCACTGGTCATTTAAATGAAATAATTGTGTAGGAACACAATTCCTACATATAAATAAAGGTACATACCTTCATACAAATAATATGTTGAAAGCTCCCCCATGTAACACAAAACGCGATACATGTTACATGTTCGGCCATGTTATTTACTGGTTCCCAAGGCGATACCACTCTTTACACAAGAGTGTCTCAAACTACGACGCCAAGGAACCTCCAACATAGTAAACAATAGAAGATTCCATGAAACAAAGATCGCCTCAATTGCGATTCCATGACGGCAGAGAGACGCCTCAAACTACCTTCCGAAACGCTTCGAAACCCTCGAGAAATTTCTGCAATACCCGAGAATGTTCGAGAACTGGGCCTAGCCTGTTAGGAAATTTCTAGAGAATCTCAAGAAACGAACCGCGACACAGTGTTGGGTCGCCCCGACCGTCCTCTGTCTTTGTTTAGTTTATGCCTTCCGGCAACGATAAAATCATTATGCTCCGAACTCTAGAGGTTCACTTCGCAGCTCTGAAGCTCCTCACTAGACGCTGAGCCTTGAAGAAATTCACACGCCAAAACGCTGGAGAAATTCTATCTCCCAAATTCTGTGATTGAAGAAATTTCGCACGACGCTCTAAACAACAACCTCAAATCAAGAGATTGAAATACTTTCCAACTCGGAAATATTGACTACTTCAAGAATCGACACAACGCATAAGACTTCGACCGGTGGTGTCGTCACGTCGCAGATCGCTATACTCGGTGGACTGCTACCACCAACGGCGCCATCTGTCAACGAAGGAGATACTCCTAGTGATCAACGCCGACTATACGTGAGAACAAAAGTGTCGACACTGAACTCTTAGCGCGTTACCGTTTGTCGCCTTGTGCTCTTCCCTTGTTTATTTCAAGACGGTTACATATTTACGCAATAAATCTTGTTCTTTAAAACCTTCTTGGAATATTTATTTTGGAGAGGAAGAGACTTTATTGTGAATACAATAAAAAAATCTTCCCCGACAATTGCAATAACGATTGATGGGAAAAATACTTATTTTCAAAAACAGACCATCTTTTAAATCGTGAAAGTTTACTTTGATTTGTAGAACACTTTTCGTAGTTTTTATATCACTTTTATTTATAGGTCACCCGACATTTGAGGAAGCTATTAAACTTTTTCCGAGCAAGGATTCACGAAACCGTTGCGCTCGGGCGCCATACTTTTGCACGCCCGTGTATATACTCCAAACGAGTCAAGCGAGTTCCTGAACATTGTTTGTTCCGTACAATTAACTGATAGATACAAATTAAATCATACTTTTTCCGCATTATTATTCACATTGTCGCATTTTAAAACAGAATAACAAAAAAAAGTATACATCTCTGTGATTTTACTAACTGGAGTGTTGATCCCTCCTTAAAATAGAGACTATCGTTTTAAGTAACTATAACTAAGAAAGTGAGGTAATAATTCAATTATAAATTACTGCAGATGATCAAGTGTTTATATCCTTCTAGGGAACGCGAAAAATTCGCTCCCGAAAGTCAGGTTAAGGTGAGGTAACTGCGGCCAGATGAAAATGACGAGGAGCCAGGAATCGAACCTAGGATCCCCAGGTTTAGTCGCAGGGATGTTAGCCGCTACACCATCCGTTCACCTTCTACAAGAACAAAAGTATTAATGACATTCACATCCATGGAAAATCCGCCGCTACCCGAAGGAAAACCCGGGCCACGACGGGGCTACATATGTAATGTACACAATTGTGCCAAGGTTGCGTAGTTAGAAATGAACTAATGTACACATACGCTCCAAAATTACGAACAGATCTAATATAAATCAAATGAAGAATAAAAATTAATTTCGTATTTCCGTCAATCAGTCGTCGTGGTACAAAAATGGGGTAATGATGTACTCGTATGAAAGGAATATACATAATTTAATTTGAACTAGAATTTTTACAAAAATAATATTTAAGGGGAAAATTCAAACTCATATTAACTTCTTTTGTGAAGTATTTTAATTGTTTTAAATTTTCACTGCTTATGAGAAGCAGATACACGAGTCAAGGATCTGAAATGTGTCGAGAGCAAAAGGTGCAAAGCATTCCTCAGTTCCGTCCAAGCGCCCGTGTGGACCGATAACGCGGTCACTGACATCGTCTCCATCGACTCATTGTGTTGCTGAGAAGGGCTCGAAACCTGTATTCGGTAACAGAATCTCCACTTTCTCATCGCGTATCTTTCGAATTTGGACCTCAACTTGTACGTCTCTTACACGTTCCACTTGTTTTTCTTAATTATCGAAATAGGAGTTTAAAATCAAACCTATTCTTCGAGTTCGCACTCTCAGATCTAACTTAATTGTTCCATTGAATAGAGAAGGAAAGATGTTCGATTTATTAAGATACTAGCTGGTTACCCGGCGTTGCCCGGGATTTTTCTTAGATCAATCCTCTTTTACTCTGGAAAAAATAAAATCTATCTATATTGTAAGATCAAAATACTTTTACTTACCGGTTTTTAAAAAACCATATGCAACATTCTAACTTTAGAAATTCATAACAATACAAATTTAATACAAAACTTTGTAAACACTTTGACTTTCATCTCCAGTAACAATAATAAATAAATCCTTAAATGAAACGTTAAGTTGTCCGGATAGAATAAATCAATCGAAAAGTCACCTATTAGCCTAGCACATTCTTAGCAAAGTTAGGAGTATTTAACCACCATAAACGTTGAACTTTAATTTCTACGGCTTCATGTCACGATTAAACATTTTACATGACTCTCCCTTCCCGCTCCATTCAGGACTATTTACTCCCCCTAACCTCAATGGTGATTCAACTCTAACATATCAGAAGTGTGTCTACTTATTTCAGCATTTAAGATAGAACAAACCCACGTGCCGGGAGGAGTGCCAGTCAAATTTTCGCTCTTGAGGCAAGAGAGACAGACATAGCGCGACTTCACCATTTCATTAAAACGCTATTAAAATCTAAGCTATTCGTCCAAATTTTACGATTTAGAAACTTTTTTTATATTTATTAAATACACAAAACTAAACGACCAATTAAATCCTTTTATTAATTTTTTCCTTCTTAAATTACTGTCTCAACTGAAGTATTTTAACACTTTTATTTTTAATAACGTTTATTCGATAAGTTAGGTTAACCTTTGCAGATATACATATGCTGTCGCGGACGTGTTTGTAGAGCCCTTCGAGGCGAACAATATTGCCATTCATAGTTCCCACCTATCGCTAACCGTTTAGGCTGCGTTTAGGCTGCGTTTAGGCTGCCATAGCTCTTTTCTTTTATTTCATCGGTATTTATCGTCAAATAATTTTCTATTAATTTTTAAATGTATTTATTTGAGATGGCTTTTTATAACTTCTCAGCAACCACAAGAAACATAAGTGTTATATGGCTAAATTAATTGTTACATGAATGAAAATAGATCTCTAACAATAAACACGATAACCAAAATCATATTGCAAAAAAATACATTCATAAACTTGACATAAATAAATAAATCCGTTCGTCAAGTTATGATGATTTCAAAAAGATGAAGCATCTACTGCCGTCCACTGGACGTTTCGAATATATTGGAAATATCATTTGGAATCTTTAAGGAATATCTTCGATTTCTAAGCTCAGAGCACTGCAAAATGAGATGGGGGATCGCCGGATCAGTCTTCTTCACCAAGAGATGTGACAGCTAGAAGTGTCCAATTCGCAACCTTGTCAAAGTACTTTGATCTCTTCTTCCCAATGTAAATTTAGGGGATGAGNAGTACTTTGATCTCTTCTTCCCAATGTAAATTTAGGGGATGAGCCTTCTGAAGGTGATTTTCTTACAAGACATAATTTCGTAGAATTTGATTTCCATTCTAAATCTCGTTGTTCTAAAATTGTTAACTTGAATAGTTTCTTAGCATATTTTAAATTTCCATAAATATTATTTTCTATCTTTTCACACATTTTAAAATAAGAGTTAGCGTACGTTCTTCCTGTACATCGTAACTATATCCTCGTCACATTTCATCATGATTGGTTCATTTGTTTAGTCGTGAAAAAGTAACAGACAGACACACACTTTCATATTTCGCATTTATATATTAGTACGGAAGTGTAGATTTCATATTGGCATCGACAGTTGCCTTTCGAAGACTAACTTAAGAAACACCTTTTCCACAGTTTTCGTTCCAGTTGCTTAGAATGTTGCATTCTTACTTCTGATAAAGTTCTACAGTCTTCAGATTTTCCTTATCTATTGCACCGAATACATAAAGACAATCTCCCAAAGGCACGAGAGGTTTTTTGAAAAAGATATGCATCTTCCTTCGGAGGGCTTTGCTAATTCTTAATTGTTTCAACAAAGATAGATTTGAAGTAAACAAATATAATTTTACAACTGATTGCAAGTAATCAAACATTTTCTCTCTCACAAATGTTAATAACGATTAATAGACAAAAGGATTCCTGATGTAAATGATTTTCACAAAAATTTTCATTCAAAAGGAAATTTACTGAAAAAATGACAATGCAAATAACGTACTTAGGAATAAAGTGTTCGAAACAATAGTTTGGAGATATTAACGAACAGACAAGTAGATATTAATCGTTTCAACTTTATACATTTGTTCTTGCATAAATATTTCCTGCTTCAAAATAAAAAAGTATTTTCTATGTATTAACTTGAAAATACGAGATTTTTGCACCACATTCTATTACACTCACCACTTCGTCGATGGGAAAGATTTTATCAGTTTGCAAACACTCAAGTTTTTTAGCAAAGAGAAGTTCTGAAGGACAACGAGCTCATTGTTCTTAGACCTCATGGAAATTCCCGTTTTCCACCAAAGAAATGCAACCCTTGCCAATTAATAAAGCAACGACGCAAACGTCCTGGCCCGAGATTTTCCTCGTCACCCCCATCTTGGCCCGAGTTTTCCTTGTGTTTTCCTTGGAGTAGAGGCGGATTTTATACACAGGTTCTGTAGGCTCGCGTCCAGCGGCAGCGGTCCATTCAAATAATTTATCTTTAATTTTTAAGTTACGATTTATAAACAATACTTTCCGAATGACTTTATAGTTTGATAATAACACGTACTTGTTTCATTAATACTAATTAGTTGGTATTCCGTTAATATTATAACGCGTAGCGAACTATTCTTATTTTGTCTTAGGAGAGTGCTGAAATGTTAAATCTGCTTCTGTCTTGGGACCCTTGTTCGGAATTGATGGGATGGTCCCTTTCCTTCTTCCGGAGAGTAAATTAGTTCATTCTCCTACACGTGATCGTATGCAGTTTGTAACTGTTTTTTGACAATTCATTTTTTATTATTTATTTCATCAAGAAAGCCTAAACTTTTACCAAATCGCGATAAAAACTTCCAAAATCTGATCCAAGTATTTTCTATTAATTTGGAACACTATAAGAAATACAGAATAGAGCGTAAGTTGAATTTCACTTGGAATTTTCATTCAAGTGCAATTAAATAATTTAGTTCACATGCACAGTTACTTTTTGTAGCGAGGTGAAGAGAAAAAAGTTGCTATGAAAATGTACCAATGTGGAGTAGAGTCGAATAAAATTTCGCAAAAGATATAAGATGAAGTGTACGGGATGATTTCCTTCCGTGGTGAAATGACGTCAGAGTGAGCAGAGGGCTCGCAGCGTGGTGCACGTTTGCATCCTTTCTCCCTCACCCACATGCACAGAAATACTAATGTCATCTCACCATACAATAATCGTCCTGTACAAGCGTAAGTAGTTTTGGATTTAGAGCTGGGATTCTGTACCTCGGAAAGTCAAGTATCTTAGATCACTTGAGAATATCTCAACATCTCACATTTTTAGGTTAAGGTATTATGTGCGCGTTGATTGAAGTGAAGTTGCCAATTATTCACGAGACTAGGATATATTCACCAAAGTTGATCTGATTAATTAATAATTCATTCTACTGATTTTTTTTATACTGGACGAGGACAATTATTTTGTGATTTTAAAACTCGATAATTAATTTAGTCTTTCGTTTGACTCCTCCTTTGACAAGGATCGCATTGTCTTCAGTCATGTGATGCGACTGCCATTTCCGTTAGAACAGTATTTTTTTTAGGTTTTGGTGAATTACTCTTGTAAATACCCCGTAAGGTATAAAAATCTTAACGTCATTGCGTTATTATTTCCATTTGCTATATTTTAGTAGGTTTTTCTCGCCATGTTCAGCCGGTACTTTTGCCAAAATATCAAAAAAACATAAGCCCGCGAAAGTTTCTTCATATAAACCCGTAATAATTTAAAGTCAAATAGTTTAAAATTTTGCACCGAAGGGTAAAGAAAATTCATCGCCACTGGATAGAGAATGGTTCAAACTATCATTTAAAACATTTTTGGGGGTACTTAAGCTTAGTCGCTCTGACGCACATAATACCTTAATANGATGCTGTCATAAATGGTTTCAATCCCTTCGCCAGTGACAGGGTGGTTCTGTTCTGTATAGTCGAAAAGTACTTCGTTGGAATTGAGGGAGAAACACAGATGTGAGAACTTGCGTAACCCATGCAAAGATTTCGTAATCCACAAAATTCGTCAGGAAATAAATCATGGAGACTAAATAAATTCATGAAATTAATCATTACGACTTATAAAAATAAATTCTGTAAGTATATTTTTACACGATATTGTAGGAGAAAACCTCGCGTAGCATCGCATAGGGATGAATGAAATGGAATTTGCAACTTCGGCAGTCGAAAATACACTTCAAACTCCACGTTAACACGATATTCGAAGTGATATTCAACTTATTACAGCGTTGTTAGAAAATTATCGCACATCATGTTGATTGTGTGGCTACGAAGAACTTACTTCGCAAGAAATGTTAGCGGAAAGCAATTGCAAGATATCCGGATGGGGTTCGTCGCTTATCTCTGCATTGAAGTCTTCGTAAGTCTCGTAACTTAAGGGGGAGTGGGAGTTAACGGTACGCATTCGATACTAGTCGCATTAACAAGTTCTAACGAATCGGATTGATATGAAATTGATACGAGGGATATTTACCGATGAGAGTTAACCTATCAATACTTATAAGCTTGTTTGTCCGGGACAAACCGCGTCTTAGTAGATGTAATTACCAACGTTTCGGCCATCGTGCGGTGGCCTTCTTCAGGGTATTGGCAGCGTTGTACTATCTATACTTCTTGACGTTATAATTCGAACGCCACGTAATGATCGCAGCACTAAGAGAAACACTTTTAAACAATACATTTAAAGTCTCGACCCGATTTTTCTCAATCCAAGGCGTACCAATACGCACACCGGAGCGCACCGGTACATGAAAAGCCCTGGAAATCTCACATTTTGGTAATTCTTAAGACGGAGAAAAGGAGATCTTTGCGAAAAGTTTCCTTTCAGAAATAACAAAGACGTACCGTTCCGTTAGACTAAATTCTCATGTGAAAACTGACCCGGGTATACTGAAGTTCCGGATAAGTGAATACCAGATGAACGAGGAAGTCTGAAATTCTGACTTTGAAGTATATTAATCATGTTACGTCGAATGNCAATAATAGTATTGTATAAATAATGGACGCGTGCTGTCGTCTCAGAATTCATATTCAAAATTTTTAATGAGGGACCAATCGGCAAGGAGATTAATAAAAGGTATTACTACACCAGTTGGGAGTGCTTGTCGCATCTATTACACAAGAAAGTAAAAAAAAATGTTTTTAATTCTCTCATTATTAACTTTCGGGTCATTTATGACATGCTATGTTCATCAGAAGATCCCGAAATCGAATAACTGTCGGCAATGGCGTCAAGCTTTTCTGAGGAGGTTGGACCGAACTGAAGATATTGAAAGAAAAAAAAACTTCCAGAATAAGACAAAACAATTTATATTTTTTATTGATGCCCATCAACAGAAATAATTTACTCCCCGCTTGAGACCTTCCCATAAATTGCGCTCAAGTGTCCTAGTGTTGTGGTTGACAATATTTCTTAAATAAGTAATTTAAAAAATACGTACTGATATCAATATATTATTCCAAAAAATCACACATATAAAGAGTTAGTCAAAATTCGCTATTAATATTATCACAAATTTCAGTAACATTAATGCTCCTAAGCCCAAGACTAATGGGCCTATATAAAAACTCGCCTCTATCCGAATGAAAACCGGAGAAAAACCCGTCCCGGTATGGGCATTCAACGAAGAGAGTTGTTTATGGTTAACTTCGTCATTGGACCACTTGCTTCTCGTACCAATACACGAGACTTGGTCCTAAAATTTCTCATGACAAAAGTAATCTCTATATTGTTTTTGTTACTATAAATATGTAAATTTTAGTACGTAATGTTATTTTCTTCTCTTTGTTATAGTTCAGTAAAAACTCTGAAAAGTACATTTCTTACTGACATATCAACATTTGATATATGTGATATTAAAACCGTATGGATTATAATGAACCTGAAGAGGAGGCTTAATGTTGTTCACAACTACAGCAAAAATGTGATTGGATCTTGACAATAAATCAGTGTTGTACCTTGTTTTTGTATTTCCACATCGATAAGAATATTAATATATTATATAGACACTCAGAGTGAGTGACGTAAAATACAAATTTACTTTTGGTACAATAAAACTATTCCTCAGACTGTACATACTTGTTCTTCCTCGTTTGAACTTGGCCCTCTTGACGGAGAGCAGAGAGACGAGAAAGCCTCCCCCACCCCTCACTCCGTGCATAACGCCAGCAGCTCCGGTCGTCTCCTCCAGAGTGAGTCAGTCAGTCGTTCACTCACTCGCCTCGCGTCAAGACGTAGGTAGCGTCGAGGCTCCACGGGACACGTGGTCCACGCCACAGGTGAGACACACGCGCGCCCAGCACTGGGTGTCGCTGCGCCGGAGAAAGAATGGACATTTTCTAAATTAGCTTGTTAAAATAGGTAAAATCGAGTATAAGATATGAGTATGG
>NNCF01130699.1:211615-225870 GCA_002313205.1 Laupala kohalensis
TTCTGGCCCTTGATGAAGTTGAAGGACGAAGAGTTCGTTAAGTCATGCAAATGATCCTGAAAGGATTTTCTCAAAATGTGCATGCAGGTCGTACGTTCAATTTTATCAGAAGCGAAATCTTACACTTTTTATGGAAATACAATATGTAATTTAAACTTACTCCCCACATCTCTTCTCTAATGTACTTTCTGGTGTGTCCTCTTTATTAAATGGGTGTTAATTGTCACGAAATTTCTATATAAGAAAGCGCGCATTGCCGCTACCAGGTCACGAACTGTCGAACCTAGGTTTTCCGTGTTAAATAGTTTACGCCCGCACCAGATGAACGCACGCTCCTGTCTCGCACCGAAACCCCTCGCAAATTTGTTGCGATATTGCACTATACTTCCCCTGTTCAGTTTCACACGAGCTCTGCAAAGGAGAAGTGGAGTCGGCGTTAGACCGATCATATATTCTTTAATTATCAGAATAAGCCGTATTAAAGTCCATATGTCTCTTCGATAACTTATAAGCAACTTAAAGCAAAATGTATAAAACATAAAAAACATGAAATGAATAATAATTTAAAGGTGCTTGTATTACTCGTTGAAAGGAGTTTTCAGTGAAGACGGGTATTATTTCAAAACAGAGAAAGTGAAGTTCCTTCTCTCGTTTTCCGCCGAGCGACACGTTTGGAGATAATTATCTGGAAGCGCATGCTCTCTTCAAGTGATTAACTTAACAGTTTTTTTCATTTTCTGTTCGGTGAAACGAAAGCCAATGAACGAGGAGTTAAACAGTTCAATTGCGCGTGGAACGAAACTCTCAAATGGCGAGAACCACGTGACTCGCACGAGTTGTTGATCCTCAGCTGCTCCACTGAGGGCGAAATATTTCCAGGTGGACGTATAAAGTTTCCTCGTGGTTCATTCCACGTGAAATCGGACAAAATTGGACCTTCATGTCTCAGAATTCAATAGGTTTTTTTTTGTGTATTAGTAGTACAATTAGTTTATATAAAAATACAACATTTTATACTATTTTGACTGTCCGCTTATCAGTTCTTCAAAATTTGGATATTTGTGTTGTTTTCCACACGTTTGGAAATCTTTAAATAATTTTATCTTCAAAACCATTTGACGGAGAGTTGAAATTTGCAACATTGTATTTAGAATTTTATGACACGAAAACAAAGTGATTCAGAAGTCTCAACTACGCGGTTTGTGTATTAAACTTCTGTGTAATGTGTATTATTCTTCTGCATGGAAATAATTTGTAAATACATACATATTAGCATATTATACTAAAATCGGAGTATTTTTGTGTGTTTTCTTGGAGGTATTTAATTTTTGAAATTAACAAAAGTGAAAATTTAATGTCAAGAAAGCACATAACTGAAAACTCACATACGAATTTAGAATATTATATAAGAACCCCGGGCAACACGGGGCAAAACCTGTTGACAGGTGTTTCAATACCAGAATGTCCAAGAGAGATTGTTTTAAATTTATTTCCAAATTCTGGGCAACACCGGGTTGTTCTGCTAGTTCATAATAAGCTTTTGTTTCTATTATTTGTTTAAAAAAAGATCATACTCTGCAAGTAGCAGACCAAGTAATATCGCTTTTTCATTCCGAAATATCTGAGTGAATTTCATCAAAATCTTTAAGAGTCGCTTTCCATAAAAAAATATCCAGAAATACAGTTCTGTTAATAGTATAGGATACATCGTACTTAGATCAATCACTGGTAGTGTCAAGTAGAAATCCTGTGGGGTAGAGAACGAACGGTGAACGTGTTTGAGTGATAATTAGCTCTAGTTTATAGGATAACATTTACATATCACCAGTTCTTGTTTCATACCACTGCCACTTCCCCTATATCAATTACAATACTCGGTATAATCTTTAATAATTATAAAACAATGTCTCTTTCATGCCTCTGTTTTCAAACATGTTACTCCTTTCAAAACTCAGAACCACTCATCCTATTTTCGTGATTTTTTAAAAATTCATATGTTTTCTGGTAAGGTTCACGTATATATTTTGTTACCGTAGATATCACATGTAATGGGCTTTAACGATAATAGACAATCAAGTCGGGGGGAAAATCAATCTTCGCTGCCTACGTGGATAGTGAGAGGTGAGAGCAATGAAGCGAAATATTGTCAGTCTCAAATAGTTCTACCAAGAAGTCCGCGACAGCACATATCTGTCCACGAAGGTAAACTAAGAATACGTCAAATTAAGAGTAATCCAAGAAGGTAAAAATAAATCCTCGTTAAATTAATCACGTTCTGTGTTTTGTGCATTTCAGAAAGATGAAAACAGTCTCTAAATCGTACGATTTGGACGAATAGTTTACATTTACGAGCATTTCACTTTTTACGAGCAGCCGCTGCCGCCGTGGTGTGTTACCTCGAGAGGACCAAACAAGCATTCGACTCGCGCGACCCGGTCCGAGGTGCTTCACGTGAACCAAACATTTTCGACTCTTCTAAAGTATAAAGATGAGTTAAAGCGCAATACAACGAAAACACACGTGCGAAGTCAGGGCACGATGCTAATTAGTATACAAAAGGAATAATGAAAAACAGAATTTGATAAAAAAAACAATCATATTGGCAAACAATAAATTTCCTAATATATGCAAAAAATACAAATTATCGCAGAGAAAAAACTTCAATTTTCTCACAACATTCAGTGTGTCGAAAGCAAATATTGCGTGTAGAAGGTGGTTCCAAATCTCAAGAAAACCGGTTCCTCAGTCTTGCGACGACACAAACGTGTTCTTGTTATCAACTAAATAAATTAGTCATTCATTTCACAAACGTCGTCACTACAACCCTGAAGACAATAACTTTGAAAATAGTTTCTCCTGGAAATTCTCTAAAGCTTCTGTTTTCGTTTCAATATTCTTGCGATATAATGCATACAAACGTGTGGAATCGGAAAACAAACACATCATTCTTCGCAAAATATCAACAAGTTAGGAAATAAATTAGGGTTTAAGTTTTCAATAGTGAAATAATGATATTATTTGGATAATTACCTTATCAAAATGAAATAAATTTATTTTATTTATTAATGCCACTGCAAAGACTGAGTTCATTATTTTTTCCAATGAAAGTGAATTAATTTAGAACAAGTTTTTCGTACATGTGATGAGCATATAATTACTCTAGAACTCAGATTTGAGAAAAAGGAACCAAAAAATGTTTTTCAAGTAGTTCAGGCCCTAGATATTTTGTTTATGTAAATATGTAGAAATTTATAAAACTAATACAGATTATTCGATAATTGATATTACATTACAGACTGTGAAAACTTATATACTTCTAAAGTAAGAAACCATACTATCCATGAAACAGTGATTTCAATGAAATTTTTGCTTAATATTGCAATAAAGATACGTATATTGAACTGATACGATACAAACATTCATATTGTATTCCAAGCAAAATGAAATATTTATTATTCTAAGTAAATAATTTACGAGTAAACAATGATCATAATTATTTTGAAAATTCTGGAATCTCCCAACCCTCGGTTGATCATGACGTTAATTTCGTTGAATACCATTGAATAATACACTTTATTGTCAAACAAGCAATTGCAAACTGCGTATGACCACGTGGGTGGTAATAAACTCAGTTACTTTCCGGAAACAAGCTAGAGACCATCCCATCAATTCCGATCGAGAATCCAAGGGCATTGGCGGATTAAGAATTTATTAACATCTAAAATTCATTCTTTGCAGTTATCTCGTTTGTAAAAGAAGTTCAGATAAATCTCTTAATTAAGAGAAAAACCGGCGTAGAACAATGTGGTGGAGAACTCCCCGGAAGAAATTAAGGGACCATTCCATCAACTCGATGGAAGTTCTCTAAGGAAAACCCGAGAAAAATTTGTCGTGATATATATATTTTTTCGCTTACTAACAGATACAGACACTCGCATGTACCAACATGCATAAATATACACATAAGTATCATTGCTCCTCCCATACATTTAATGTAAAAGTTGTTACAATAATATAATTTTAAAAAAAAATAATTAAGTAAACCAAAACAGGGTTGTTTTGAACAATCATGCACACTTCACAACATCACTACATTATACTCCGAACATTTTCTCTACCCTTAATGAGAGTAAATGCAGAAGATGAAGCATTGACTGCACTTTCACACACACACGTAATGCAATTAAGTTCACGACGCCTTAGTGCACCAATGTAGTTTCTAGAACAAATGTAGTAACTCAAGTGAAACAGGATAATGGAAGAAAGTACGCTGAATTTTGTAACGCTCCTTATAAGGGAGAAGGAAGAACATTACATCGTTCCAATGCAAAATTATGTATATATTATGCTAAAACATTGCCAGAATTTTATGTAATAAGCGTATTGAAATGGACTGTAATTATTTTATTAACAAGTCTACATGAAAAACCCTTTTTCTTCTTTCAAAACTACAATATACAGATAAGTGAAACTTAAAATTTTGGGACCCCCAACGAGGGGTTCAGACGGCCCCCTGAAAAAAAATTTGTGCAGTCCTAATCAGGATTTAATAATATTCGTTCACAAAACCAAATATGAACAAGTTATAAAAGTTTATGGGTTTTTTTACTTTACCGGGTTTTTCTCCGGTTTTCCTTCGGGTAGAGGCGGATTTTTTAAACAGATTCGCTAGGACCTTGCGAAGGGGCGGCATCTAGTGAAATTATAAATCTCAAATTCAGTCATATTTTATAGTAAACAATACATTTCGAATAATCTATAGTTTGATAATAATACTTACCTACTTTTGAAATTACTTTTTTGTTTCATTGAATACAAAAATGTTGGTATTCTGTTAATTTTATGACATGTACCAAACTATCTTCACTCTTATCTTAGACGTGTGTTGAAATGTTAAATCCGCCTCTGCCTTCGGGCCCTTGATCGGAATTGTTGGGATAGTCCTTTGTTTGCTTACAATAAATTAGTTTATTGTCCTCTTCGTGGTCATACGCAGTTTGTAACCGCTTTCTTGGCAATACAATATTTTATTTATTATTATTATTATTATTATCATACGTACAATTTTTATACTCCACCGAATACCATATCACGATTAAACATAATCGTTGGCCATTCACATTCATTTTTCTAAACTTCCGAACAACTTGTGTTGTTGCTGTAATAACTGCATTCTGCAGATATATTAGTTTATTTGGGTAAATGTAATGTTTTTAGACTTAGTGTACATTTTTGGACTTTTTCCTCATTTGGATATTACAATTGGAGAAATATGGACCTTTTTCGACTTCCAAATTCTCTGTATTTTCTGAGAAAGTCGAAATTTTCTCAGCTATTGTCTTTTTGCGTGTTGTTTGTGTTTTTCTGGCTTATTATAATAGCTTCTCATTGACTTAAGAAGAACATAGGTAAAACTTTAGTCGGCCTCGAACGTATTTATTACCTCACTAACGGGTTTATCTAGTTGCGCTCGAGGGAAAGAAATACTTAAGATGCAATAAAAATGTCACTTGTTGAGAAAGTGTGAGTATATTCTAAAACAGATGTTTACAACGTTTTACCACGCATCTCACAGAAGTTCCGGGTTCAAATCTCAAGTGATCAGTAATATAATGAGTATTGCATTCCTTATTTCAAATCCATTTTCAGCTTATGAAGTCATATGATCGGATTGGTGATCGAAAAAGGATTGACGTGAGTTCAATAAAAAAAAGTATATCGGAAACCATCATAATGGTAAACGTTTTTACTGTCGTTTTAACAACTTGTTTACAATAAATGCATAGAACGAAAACAGAATGTTATGGAAGTACGGAATAGGGGGGAAAACTATGTACTTTACGAGTAGAACCCTAGAATAGAACGGATTATAACTCTATAATAACTGATCTACATGGAGTGGGTGAAGGGTTTGTTGGAAAATGCGGACTCTCGTAAAGTGTGTGGATCTGTTAGTTGGTAATACTCTTCAAGTTTGTGTTCCCAACAAAATTTATCCACAAAATACATTAACATAAAAACACCCGTCGTGTCTCGTGGGGAGAGTGTTAGAGAAGTTCGTAAGTGTGAATTCGAATTCGTGCAAATATAAATTTGGGAACGTACAACTATTACCTACACAACAATAGAAGCCATTCGTGTTCCGCGTCTTCGTCAAACACTCCCCTCGTATTGGATCACAGGAAGGAAGCCATTGACTCGGGGAGAGAGAATAATGAGGAGTGCACGAGAATTCCCTATCCACTGTCTGACATGTTCCTCTGTTTCGCAAACAGATCTCCAGGTGAAAACAATGCCACTGCGGAGAACAGTAATCTTCGTATCTGCGTACTTTGCTGAAAGTCCGGAGTTCGAAATTGACTCGTCGACGTGTTTTCGTTATATTTTTAACTGTGCATCGTAATGATGAAAATGTATTTCATCGTTAGAACTCTTTAAATGAATTTAATTGTGTTTAATTGAAAGTTATCAAAAAGAGAATTTTTCAGGTTTATAAAAAAGATTCTAAACGTCTGCAACCAAGGCAGACAATTCGTCAGCAATCGGTTAATTTCATCAAATATCGATTGAAGTCATATGTTATGTTTTTCACTGCAATCTGAGTTTCGATCACCTTCATGACTGGTTGTCTTTCTCGTGCAAAGATTTTTGTATCGTTAACTTCAAAAGTTGTGGCAAACAATAATTTAGATGAGATTTCAGAACATTGCGATCTAATGAGTCATTGCTGTGTTCTCGCGCAACGTTTCATATCTGCTGTCCTCCAAACATGTTTGTCGTCTGCTTAGCTGTGTTCTTCCAAACCAGGATTGCAGCAGACAGTGTAAACATTTGGGAAGCTCACGCAACACTGTTAGCACCTTCACTCTGCGAAGGTCTAGAGGGATTTTTTCTTACTTTATTTATTTATATGCGAGTTATTTGAGTTATATGTGAGTTTATATTTATATATTATACTTTATATGCGAGAATTTAAGTATCATTTAATTGAGAGATTTAACATTTTCAGAATGAATGTTAGCTATTTATATTTCTTAAAATAACTGAATTGTTCGTATTTTATCCCCGAGAAACGGTAATTTGTGACCTTTTAAAAGTTATAACATGAATCATGTTTTTGTTATTTAAAGTAATTTATACTTAATTTATTGTGCGGAAGAGTGCAGTAATTCTGAATCATCGAGTGCACTCTCTTGAACCGTAGAAAACGACTTCTGTTAGCACCTTCACTCCTGTCTCTTATACACATCTAGATGTGTATAAGAGACAGAATGTATGCTTTTNATGCAATACGAAATGAATGGAATAGAGTGATATTTTTGACAGCTGCTTCGCTTAAAGGGATAATCTCTCGCAAGGTAAGGTCAGTCTCATCTTTTGTGCGATAAAAACTCATTCTCATTTTAAAACGTAAAGAAGAATCCCATGTTTTTTTAAAATATGAATATAAGTATTTTGATTCTTCAGTTAATTTTGTGTACAGATTCTTAAACTGCTTTTCTGTGTGTCGCACAGTTTTCGATATTCCTGGGCATGTGTAATTAAGTCATAACAGATTATTTTCGTACTCGTTTTGTTGTGCCGATCGTAGCGTGAGTTCCGCGTATATAACATCCTCCCAAGGCGTCACGCAACACGTTAAGTCCCCTCCTTCAGAAACAGTTCAAGAATATTGAGGTACTTCCGTGTATTTTCGAGTTCCGTCTCACATCTTTCGGCAATCAACAAATACTTCATGTTTTTACACGAGCATCATCTTTCGATTCACTTTCCATTCACTACCTTTTCTCACTATTCTTACATCTTATTTGATACGATGAATTCATACTAGCGGTTTAAATAAAATACCGAGAGGAATTATTAAAATCCCACGCCTGCTTTAGAACAAGCAGTCTAGATCACGGGCACAACACCCGATATAAGGCGAATATTCATCGTCCTCACGTATCAACCACTGTTCGCCTAAAAGGCCCGTATCATTCAGGAATATTTTTGTATAATTCCCTTCCCAAAAGTATATTAATAAATTTAATCCCTTCTACGGTTAAAAGTTTTGTAATACTCTCTTGCTTCCATATTGTGAAAGAATTTACTGATTTTAATAAAAGAAGTTAATGAGATTCAATTTACCTATTCCATATCGTATTCGGATGATGTAAATGATGTTAATTTCTCTTAGTCACGCCATTGTTCTAGTATTCAAGATTAAATTCCTTTTTTCACACATGTTTTTATTTATAATACTTTACTTCTAACCTGTACGCGACCTTCCCACAGTTGTGTAACATAATATCTCTGTAGCCNATTTCGTCCGTGTAGTGGCCGATTTTTCCATACTACTTTTGTTACCATTAATCTCGAAGTTGGACTGCACATTGTATCTACGAATCTTGTTCTTCCTCAGCGTTTGCCACGCAAAGTGCAGGGTCCGCTATGGTAGATGATAGGGGGATACTGATTTGGCTGGGGAATACTGGGGTGCCGGATGCCCTTCCTGTCGCACCTCCCCGGAGCGGGTGATTAATGAATGATTATGGCGGTGAGATGATGAGTGAATGTTGTGGTGGAAAGATAGGCAGGGGAAACGGGAGAACCCCGATAAAACCTGCCGCCACCTCTGATTCTACTCGGAGATTCTCCCCAGAGGTAGAAGGCGAGCGCGTTAGGCACTACGCCACGGGTTGCCCTTTTTTATATACACGCATCATTTTGGAATAATAAATTGATAACACTACGTAATTGATTTTTTTTTTGTAAGTTTTAAATCCGCCCACTACCCTTAGGCTCTTGATCGGAATTGATGGGAAGACCCCTTGCTTGTTTCCAAAGAGGGACTTAGTTTATTATCTCCCACGTAATCATACACAGTTTGTAACTACTTTTTAGACAAAGTTTATTTATTAATTTTTATTTTTAACGATTCATGACGACACTGCGCATCGAATTGTTGACACAGAACTTACATTCCCGCCAGCACAATACTGTGCTCTTCGGGGAGGTGTGCAAGAGGTTATTGTTTCCAAGGACTCTGAGGCAGAAATCTCAGATACTACAACGCCTACGAACTTGAAATTTGCAGGTAGGTTCCTTTCAGGAAGCAGACATCCCCTAAGAAGGATTTTACGAAAATCCATCCCTAGGGGGTGAAATGGGGGTTGAAACATTTTATGTATGTATCCCACCATAACTAGATTGCCTGGACCACTTTCAACCAAACTTGATACACAGATGACTAACTGACAACAGGCACTATGTGAATAAAACATCCTTGTACCCTTAGAGACGGGGTAAGAAGGAGATGACATGTAAAAATAATGAGAAAATCCGGTATTAGATTCGAAACCATAGTTTTTGGTGCTATTGGGATGGATAAGAACGTCCCAGATATTTTCTAAGTTAACCATCAGTCCACATAGCAGATAATATTCCCCTAACATCCCTTGGGCAGGGGTGGTAATGAAGGACAGGTAAACACAATAAAACGACCGATATTGGTGCTGAATAAATCACTGTTGAGACTGCTGAAGTTGAGTGACCCCCTCATTGCCGGATAAGTACACGATCACACCCTATAAAGAATAACCCTTTGTGTTGGGGGTGAAAAGGAGTGAAATGTAAAAATAATCGAAAGTGGCCGTTCAGATCGTAGTTCTCGGGGCCGCTGAAATTAGTAGTGACATTCTCAAAGACGTCAATGACCACAATCAGCCCGTATAAACTCCAGCACCCTTAGGGAAGGGAATGCTATGAAAGAAATATCGAACATGACATTCCAGTGACAAGTCCATAGTTTTCGACGTCCTTGATAAGTGAAATCCCCATATCGTGTAAGGCTGAACTCAACCCTCATGAAACAAACACACCACTAGCACCGTTAGGTTGCAAGGGGGGTTAAAAAGGAGTTTTTGGATTAAAATGATTGAAAACTAATATTGAAATATACAAAAATAAAAATGCATCAGATACACAGTTTTAGGGTTAACGAGATGTTTCAACAACCAATGCCGTTACGTTCAAGATATCACATAAGAGCACTGTATTCTTAGAGCTGGTGGTGGAAAGAGCGAAACGTAAGAGAACGCAAAAATACCGATATTAATAATAATAATAAATTTATTGTCAAAAAAGCAGTACAAACTGCGTATGACCACGTGGAGGACAATAAACTAATTTACTCTCCGGAAGCAAGCAAGGGACGTATTCCATCAATTGCGATCAAGAACCCTAAGGCAGAGGCGGATTCAAAAAAATTTCAGCAAACGTTCCTAGATAAGATAAAAAGTTAGCTGCGAGTTATAATACTGATAAAATGTCAATATGTTTGTAATTTAACACAAATATGTTTGTAAATTTACATGTACAAGTTATTATCGAACTATAGATTATTCTGAGTATAGTGTTTAAAAATCATAAGAGTTGAAAAAACACTAAATTCACGATGTATTGTTACAATAAACACGCCCCTAGACAAAGCCTAGAGAACCTGTATAAGAAATCCGCCTCTACCCGAAGGAAAAACGGAGAAAAACCCGGGACAGGATGGGGAGTACGTGGTTATTGTATATTCTGAGATGATTAATCATATTTCTAATGGCATTATGTACCCTTCAGACCATATGATGTGGACGACGTCCCTAGAGGTGGCGGTTGGGAAGATCGTGACACAAAAAATTATCAAAAATGTCCGCTAAGAAAGGTTTTTACAAAAATTCACTCCTAAGGGTGTGAAACGGGCAATTGGTGCTTTCTTAAAACTTTTTTTGAACTACGTAAGTGAAAATAAGGGATTTTTGGTACACACCAATACTAAAATAACCTGCATTATTAATGGATAACACACTCAGAATACCGATGAAGATATGTGAAAATAATAAACTTGGAGGCATAATACAGCGTAAATTCTGTATTATGCCTCCAAGTTNAACACTCTCAGAATACCGATGAAGATATGTGAAAATAATAAACTTGGAGGCATAATACAGCGTAAATTCTGTATTATGCCTCCAAGTTTATTATTTTCACATATCTTCATTGGTACTATCTGAGAGCATTTCTTGTTATATAATTTATTGTTAGGCACTTTAAATATTCCGAAATCTTAATACCCCGACAAATGGTATAGGACCGCATACGGTTCGTTTACGGTTGATCTCCTCCAAAATAAACAAATAATAAAATGATAAAGCACATAGATTATCTAACTAAACTACGATAAATAATAACAGAACAGTTCAATATCAAACAAGGCACTGACTGTTTATTATTAAGATTGAGAAATATTGAAATAGAATAAAATTGCATATAATTAATTAGTCAAATAGTCAGTATGTCTTTAGTTACAAATTGCATCAAATTGTATANGCTGCTCGGTGGTCGAATAATTCACACGTATAATTGATGATGCTAGTTCACTGAATTTACTGAGTATTACTTTATACACTGAAGTGAGTATTTCTTTCACGGATGACTGAATACAGAGAATGGTACAATGTTGACTGTTTCACTTGAATGATAGTTATGACTATTAGTTCACGTTCTTGTACATAAGCGTAAAACAATGATGTGCATATTTGACAATCCGCACGAAATGTTAATATATTCTAATGTCTTGAGAACAGAATGTCACTATGATGTTATTACAGAATCGCGATTTAGACGTGAGGTCTGTAGCGAGATTAACACTGATTTGACACGACAAGTCCGGAGTGAATCGACACGATATGCACTCTACGAAGGATCGCCTCAAAGTGAGGGTCTGGTCTCTGAATAACAATTTACGTATCCTTGGTTACCGTTACTGCACTTTGTTTGTTCATTTGTTCACTATTTTGTTTAGGAATTTACCAAGCATAGTATTGTTTTCATGTAGCAAATATTCGTAGCTGTATAGTTTCTCCCTTGATTTGGTAATTCCTTAATTCCAGAATATACTACACTGTTAATCACATGTCACTCGTGTTGTTCTGGGATATTCTGGAATTAGCTGGAATTAGAATTTATTTCACTTATCTAATTCACTAAAGTGTCCTGAAATAAACTCGCTGTCTATATCGTAAGTAGCATTTGCTACACAATTCATCCGGGTGTGATGAAACTTGGCAAGTTATTGTGCCCACGTCCTCGAAGGTTTCTGACGTAGTACAACTATTCTACAATAGATGAAGGGTAAAAATTTCGGGGCGACCCGAGGCGCAGCGTTCAGCGCACTTCCCTTCTTCCTCTGGTAACAATGGTAACACTCCGGTTGATAGAAGTAGAATTTGCTGTGTTGGACGAAGTTGATTCGCGACCGTGGTACTCCCGTCTCCCCCGCCTTTTATTCCACCACAACATTCATTCGCTTCTAATTCGAATTTCAAAGGCATGGAAAGGGTTATCAGAATGTTTTACTTTTTTGCTAAATGCCTTAAGAACTAATTAATACATCATCACGTGCTACTTTGTCTAAACTAAATTATAACAAAAGGTGAACCACATCACACAAACTCCTGTGCGAAGATTGGCAGGGTTGGCTAGTTAATTACAAATGGTTAATTAACCATATTCTATACCGATAATGAGCTTCCATTACAATTTATAAAAAAAATATTGGGAGAGCCCCACCACCACCAGATGGCCACCCCGTCCATGGCTACGTGCTGGTTCATGTTAATGTCACCTCTAAATTTTGAAATTTCATATTTTCGCACGAGCTTCATCTTTCGATGCTCTTTTAATACATTTCCTTTTCTTGCTATTCTTTTTCCACCGTTCTAAGAGATCAAAAGATCTTTTATCACTGTTTTAAGGGATGGTAAAAGAGATACTCATCTACTCATAGCAGCATACTTTTACCCTTTGCTTGATCCTCGTCGTTTCCAGTTTCATAGCAAAACACCGTACAAAAATAAATATTCCAGAATGAAATGCGGACATAATTAGAGCAATGATGCAAGCGAGGGCCTTCGGTCGTTATTTACATGCGCTCCATTGTGCCACAACGTGATTAAAACATTATCGATGATTTCTTCACTGTCTCACAGTTTTGTTGGCCTCCGCTAACCATTTTCGCTTTCTTTCATTACCACTCGCTGATTTTGGTTCGCATGTTTCACGTCGCCATTTGCTTTTTTCCTTCCGAACCCAATATCCTCGCGTAGATTGTTAATACTATGAAATGATTTTAAAAGTACATTCCTAACCTCCTATAGTAGAGTACATAGATATTTAAATACTTTTCTACTGCACAGCGATGTTTTAATGGCATATGTCCGAGAACGAAATGTTGATAAGGCATATTTGCTTATCATAAATTTTTTGTTATTAAAAATATAATTTGATACAGAGAATCCTTCGATCAGCCAAAGGATCTACAGAAGGTTGCAGAATAGCAAAAGATAAATAACACATACAACAAATAAACANCAAGCGAAATTTCAATACAAGAGAAAGCAAATTATTTACAGAACAATATGTTTAGAATTTGGGAGAAACTGGTATTTACAAATCTACAGGTATGTTATGTGACTTCTGAGAAGCTGTTTAGGAAATGATGGAGAGGGAATTTATTTCGGATTCTGAGTTTGGGTGGATAATCGACGCCTAGTTGGTAGTATACTGGTCCCGGTACTGTTGAAAGGTTGGAGAAGAAATTGTGCGACAATTTTATGTAGGCTGAAATTGCCTGCATTTCTGGGGATTATATCAAATAACAAACATTTTCTGTTTTAATCTAATCTTGAGCTAATTTCACGCACATCAGATTGTTTTTAAATATTGAATTGTTGACTATGTAAAAAAAAATAGGATATCAGTACAATGAAATCCTTAAGTTAAAATGATGCCGTTGTTTAAATAATGTGCAGAGGTTTAGTACTGTGTGTTAATGCTCTACCGAGGTGAGACATACCTGGTACTTTTACTTACACAGGTACTGTTAGGTATGGTGTCCCATGTACGACCAGCTGAACAAACACCGTTTTATAAACGCAAACACAATGAAGAGTTGGGATATTTAATTCCCCAACCAAGGTTTCCATGAATTTTGGAATTTATTTATCACCCGATATTTTGTATCCTGAAAGTTTGGATTCTGTGTGTTGAGCGGCCCCAAAATACAACATCATACTGTAAATATGGAAATACGCAGCGGAAAACGGATGGAATTACACCACGGATAAGAATTAGGGATGTATAGCGTAATTTATTTATTATGAAATAAAGAGAATTCCATTTGAGGTAGTCTTGAATAAGAAAACTTTTTTTTTTTTTTTTTT
>NNCF01130699.1:236675-328785 GCA_002313205.1 Laupala kohalensis
GTTTCATAAATATAAATGCAGGGAAGTGTTAATATATTTAATTCCTTGAATAAAGGTTTACAAGAGTTTCGGCGGTGAGATTTACAAATTATCTGAAGTATCCTCTTCTGAGTTCTGAAAGTTTGAATACTCTGACCGGAATTACCCCAGAAGGTAATGCCGTAACGTAAATGGGAGTAATTTTCAAAATCACAATTATCCATCATTTTTCGATAAAGAAATGGTGATTTCGGCATCTTAAGATCAAAAGGACCTTTTTAACCGAATGCAGTGATATATATACAACAAAGTTGTTGCATCAATATGTACTTTGGTTGAAAAACTATTGTCTCATTGTTAGTGCGAAATGAAGGTGGCCGGCTATCGCGTACATATTTCGTCTATTATTCCCTGCCAGCGCTTAGTGTCGCATCTGTTTGGAAGTCTACGTGCTTGTTATCGTGTGGCGGTGCTTGAAAAACGTAAGTTTATAATTTTAATGATCGACTATATATTCCTATCGGCTATATACATCCATATCCGGACAATGTTCCGAAGAAGACCACGTAATGTTTTTGCAAAAGAAAATACTTGCTTATGGTATTTCATTTTTAGGCATATTTGCACATTTTTCGGTAGGTGGAGTGTTTATCATTATACGGTCTCTCCGTTCAGAGAGTTACTTTAAATTCACAATTTATCCATCATTTTTCGAAAGAAATGTTGTCACTCTGCACACAGGGGGAGGTAGGTATAAATACCTTAATTTTAACGATGTGGTGTTGTCTACTAGTAAAATATCAAAGGGCAAATGTGATAATTGGCCTTGCCAGACTGAAGACGCCAGATAAGCTGGCGAAAGCACTATCTGAATAAATATTTTACTAGTAAACAACACATCTTTCATTTATTCTTAAAAATGAGTACTAGTATCGCCTCACCAATATCCAACTATGATATGATATCTGCATTAATATGTGCGTATACCTCCATATGCGAAAGTACAAATACTCACTCTACTAACACTTTTTTTTTTCACTTTTACAGAAAACTGCATTAAAAATGGCGAGGATTGATAACGTGGTGGTTGTGGTGGGAGTGCTTGCGTTGTTGACCGGAAGAGGCGAAACGTTTCCTGCTGATGTTTCGACCATCACTTCCGCAGCATCCGACGCGGTCCAGACCAAGACTCAAGCAGCGCAGGTAAATATACAAGTAGGACATCGATAAACACTTTCTAAAGATACATAATTAATTTTCATCGTGTTTTACTGCAAATCATATATACTGGAATTTTTTCCTATGCATTACCCAATAACCTACGATTTAATTTTCTGACACGTCTTTGATCAATGAAGAATGTAAAGATGCAGAAAAATTCATACTCTCAAAGAGAAAAATTCAGGGTAGTTCCGAAGGCAAAGGGAACCCTTTTGGGGGACCCATTTAAATGGGTAAACGGGTCATTTTCGTGCACCCATTTAAAAGGGTTGTGAACCCGTTTAAAGGGGTGCGTGGACCCATTTAAATAGGTCCGTGGACAATCGAGAAAATTTATCGGACAACAAGTATATATCAAACACATTGATTTCTTTAATTAACTTGTTAAAAACAGTCCCAACGTATAAAACGGCATATTATTATGTACACAAGTCTCAGCACACTGTTCGATCGGAAACGAGGGAGTACTAAGGAACAGAACTTCGTGGTACAGACAAGTGGGTATTGTAGCTTCGGAAGAACCTCATAGATCAGCACTGTCCAAATGGCGACCCGCGGGCTACATGAGACCCACGAAACTGTTTCTACGGTCCGCGAGTTAGAGTCGTGCAATATTCAGCGAGAGAAAGTAGAAAATTGTGTTCGGAATTACCCTGTCATATATAACACCATGAAAACATTTTATTATAATACTAGATATAAAAAAATACTTTTTAAAAATGAAGAAATAAACTAATTATTTTCTCCAGCATGAATTAATATAAATTTGTCGGTGAGAATAAAAATATCAGGTTAGAAACAAAGAAATATGACCCATTAGTTTTATTCGCCGGGAAACATTCTGCCAAACCCATCCCGTAACAGCTAGACCGGTAGAAAGTGAATGAAAGATGGCCCACGGGCTACGAGAAGTTAAACAGCGCTGCCACAGATATAAGTTCAAGTATACTCCATAGAATGGAGGTTATCAAAAAGCAGAAGTTGTTGATATATTGTCGTGAACGGATTAAATGTAGCTACCGGGATCAGGAAGTCCGGATTAGGAAAGAAGGCCAAGAGTGTTCCTCGCGTGTGATGTGAGATGACACTGCGAGGATTACCGTCACGTTCGAGAGCACATTAGCGGAGTTACGGCCTTGGGCATCTTATCTCTTGAGCAATCACAGACGACGTTGGTTTCTTCATCCGAAAACACAGATTGAGAGACACTTTCGATTCATAGTTCCGAAAGAAAAATTAATTTTTTATCAGGATAAACTAAACTACGACTATTGAAGTGCAAAGAAAAAATTAAGCACCGGGAACTCATTAATGATGTATTCACATAGAATACCATTTTCGAATATATTCCACGGTTTATACAAGAAAGAATTCTGTATATAGTAGTAAATCTAACTTTTTTTATTTTTGAAAGGCAGATGCAGTTCAGGAAAGCATTTTAATACCATTATCGAAATAGAACTAATCTTTTTCACTTAATGTACACATTCGTAAGTGTACAATGACACTATTCAAGCATGACACGCCCCCCTCCCAATCTTTGTTCAATGAATAATACGCAATGAGACCTGCATTTGTCTTTTGTCATAAGCATACAAAAATAACCTTACAAAAATAAAATCATTAAGAATAAATAAATTGAAATAACGAATAAAATTAAGAATTTTTTGTTTCTTGGATGAAAAATAAATTTTCGAATTTAAGGGAATGTTGGTGTACAAAGTTTCTCACCTCTCTTGGCAACATCCCGCGTCCCCCTTTGCGGGCGCGCCCCACAGGATGGGAACCGCTGCTATACGTACGAGCGGGAGTCAATTGAAAACCTTAAAAGTGTAATATAAAATCGAAAGTGGGCGCCAGTGGCCTGTAAGTTGGTACGCGAGTTTTAAATAATGTGCAGGATGACTCCTAGTTTGCAGCACAGTGCAGATGCGCAAACACCGGCGCAGGAACAGTACAAAGATGGCTGCCCCACTAGCAATGTGCACCGGAGACGAACTGCGTTCGGTGATTAGATTTCTGCAACGTGATGGTGTGAAACCTACAGACATTTATCGCAGAATGAAGGTCCAGTATGGGGATGCCTGTTTGTCACAGCAGCAAGTGTATGAATGGTGTAGGATGTTCGCACATGCTGTGACGTCCGTATCCGATACTCAGCGCCCGGGCCAGGCACATCGTGTTGTGACTCCCGAGACTACAGCAGCAGTTGAAATTATCGAAATGGAAAACCGCCGAGTGACATTGGATGACATTGCGACAGCTGTACACATTAGTCATGGTTCAGCACATTACATTATGTATGATGTGCTCAGATATGCATGTTCCATAAGGTGTCTGCACGATGAGTGCCCCGGCGGCTGACTCCGGAGTTGAAGCAGTGGCGTGTTGATGCGTGTGAAGAACTTCTACGGCGCCTTGAACGCGACGTAATGCCTTCCTTGCACGAATCGTCACTGGAGACGAAACTGGGTCTATTACCACCAGCCAGAAACGAAGAGAATGAGCAAAGAATGGCGCCATTCGACATCATCCAGATAAAAGAAGTTTCGAACACAGCCATCAGCAGGGAAGGTTATGCTGACCCTCTTTTGGGACGAGAAAGGCGTCCTCTTGGATAACTACCTGCCGCCAGGGACCATTGTCACCAGTAACACATACACAGCCCTCAAAAATCATCTTCGGCCTGCATTAGAACTAAACGACGTGGATTGTTATCGACAGGTGTTCTTCTGCAACATGACAATGCGCGACCCCATACGGCTCATGCAACGGTTGCGACAATTGCAGAAATACGGTTTGAATGTCTGCCTCATCCACCATACTCGCCCGACCTTGCCCCGAGTGATTTCCATGTGTTTGGTTCCCTAAAAGAAGCACTTTCTGATATGAAATTCTATTCCGATGAAGAAGTGCGCCAGGCGGTGAACGAGTGGTTGCGCCGTCTGCCAAAAGAATTTTTTTCTACCGGAATGCAGGCACTTAGGAAGCGTTGGCAGACATGCATTGAGCTTGGAGGAGACTATGTCGAAAAATGTTACAGGTTCATTATGTGTGTGCACAATAAATAAAATTTGAAAAAATAATTTTTTTCGACTCTCTCTCGCAGTATAGAAATGTTTCTGAATGGAAATACAATGCTGGCTTTAGCAATGCAAAAAATAATTTTTAAAACAAATTTCAACCAATACCTGCCCTTTCTGTCGTTTTCTCTAATGGTCGATCAAGTCAAACAGAAGCGAAAAAATATTTTTCAGTGTCTTCCTGGCAGACGAACGTGAAGGTCGAAACGATTTCTTCTAATCTATGACTGATATAAATAGTTTGTCATTATCTATATATTTATTTGTATAAATTAAAAAATAATCTAGTTGAAAAGTAAAATGCACGTGTTTAATATTCTGCAGTATAGATATCTTAAACATTAACTTAAAACTTCTCTTAGCGACAGCGGTGGTCTAATGGCAGCGCCTTCGCTGCCACAATCCCGCTGAGGTGAGGTTTTCATCCGGGTTTTCGTTCACCTGCTCCAGACAAATGTGGGTTCGGCACCATGTTACCCGGTAACCCATCATCTCTTCTTCCCAATTCCCTTACCCATGTCCAGCGGTTAGGTGGAAGAGCAGGTTTCATGGCCTGAACCTCGCCAAAAAGGCATAAAACAAATTTATATTATTTTTCACAAGACGCCACTCGTCGAAAGCTAAATATGACTAAAAACTCTGTTTTACTACCTAAATTCTATGTTTGTTTCCGATTAAATATATAATCTGGTGTGATGTGTCTACAGAGCCTGGCATCGAATTTCCTGAGCGTGTTGGGAAAAGGCAGCGGCAGCGCTGATTCGGAGGCGGCGGCCATTCCCTTCACCAAGAAAATGTACGACTTCGTAGAGAGCGTCTTGATGCAAGTTCTCAAGGTCAGTTAAAATATGCGTTATGAAAATATTCTTAATTACATAGTAATTTTAATCCCTATGAAAATGTTATGTATCAGTAAAATTTGAACTGTACGGAATCAACATTACCTCACCAACCGACACATTGACGAATGTCCCAAAATGTTAAAGTGAAAAATTGATCAACCTTTTTTCCCGTGCACTATACCAACCTTCACTTCATTAGCGAAGAAACTTCATATTTCATAAGTACTCGAGGAATTTGTCTCAAGTTCTCCCGAGTGATTGTCGTCAAAGCGCCGTTTTTTCTGGAGAGGAATTTAAATTGTAATTCATGGTGACTTTAAAGATGTGTCGCAGCGGTATGGAGCGAGTCGTGAAGGAAATTAATAAAATTGGATATCAAAAAGAAAATATTGTGAACAATTGTTCCAATCTTTTTTTTCAAAAAACGCAGAAATTTTCGCCAAAGAGAATCTACAACAATAACTCCATCCGCCCCCCCCCCCAAAAAAAAAAAAAANAAATGTTTCAAACCCGTTCCCTATCACTATATGTCCCTGTTTTTCTCACAAAGGAAAAAAATATTAAAAACTACAAACCTCCTGGTACCCGAGAGCTACCCTATTACTCAGAATTGAACCCAGATGAAACTCGTTCGAACCTGATTTACGTAGTTACCCGAGGGAAGAAATTGTGAATCAGTTCGCGCATGAAAGTGGTTTAATTGAATGGTTCATTCGCGCTTAACTTGTGGAGAATTTGATCGATTTGATTTGGAGAAATGATTTCAATGCATTAACGCTCATGTTCAGGGATCGTATCGAAACGTACGTTAGTAGGCTTCTGAGTGCCCCTATCTTCTATCAGCGTCTACTGTGAACTGGCGGCCGGCGAGTTGTACTACACATTACATTAAACATTGAGAGGAATAATTTTGTGTTAAAAATATATTATGCCAGAAGTAATATTTGACGTAGCATGTTCGATGAGAGTAGACAAGTGTGTTCCATATACCCCGTCATACATTACAATATGAAACCGTTTTATTACAACACTAGATATTCAAAATTCTTTTAAAAAAAACGAAATATTTTCCAGCTCGAAATACAAATTTGTTAATGAGAATAAAAAAATCGGGTTTAAATAAATAAATATGACCACTTACTTTTATTCGTCGGGCAACATTTCGCCTAACTCCATCCCGTACTGGACTGATCAATCGAAAGCGTATAGAAAATGGCCCGCAGGCTATGAGAACTTGGGCAGCGCTGAGTTAACTGATTGAAACACAGATTTCTATCGGCGAACATAACCTCAATCCTCGAGGTTCCTTTCTACAACATTGCTCAAGTCATGTTCCTCTTGTCTCGAGGACAACGACGTTTGGGAACATAAGGAGTCACTTTCTATCTCAGTGGCAAATAGTATTCGTATCTGGTTTTGTCAAACTTTTTCGCCAGTTAGAGCAGTGTTTGTCCGGGTGCCGCGGCATCCGTATGGAGTAGGTGGAGCTACACTACGCCTTTCCCCGCATCAGAGATGTGACAGCACCGCGCTTTTGCTGCGTTAGTGACATCTCGTTTCTATTCTTTCGCCGCTAGGACTATAATTCGTTATGGTGAGTGTCCCTATTCATAAATTGCCTCCCAGGTAGCGCAGCAAGTAACAGCAATATCCATGATTTCAATCCCGCTGCGAAACTTTTTTATTCAATATGGTCGACATCATGTTTATACATTAATTAATTGTTTCTTTCAGTACATTAGTACTGATTACACAACATATTTTAAACGACAACACATTACAATCAATCTCTCTAGAATATTTGAAAGTGATGTGCGTAGCATACTCATAGTCATAGTAAGCATGTGACATGCACGCACATTGCTCATCCTTGGACGCAGCACCATGTTGGATTGGAAAGTCTTCCGCCCACACTTCCGTAACAAGAGACATAAGTCACTGAAGTGAATTTGGATAGGAAGTGAACGTTAATGAATCCAGTGCTATCCATTACGAGGTTCAACGTCACTACTAGCAATAATATACGTAAGACGCTTCATGAGATAATCCGGGAAAGTAATTTACTATCAATAGACGAATGGAATGGTACATCAATGACCAAAAAGACTTATCAAGAGTATAATTACGAAGTAAAAAAATTAAATATTTAATCCATACTAATATATAAATGCGTAACGTGAAAGTGTGTCTGTCTGTTTCCTACTTAATCACGACTAAACAACAGAACAGATCGTGATGAAATTTAACACGGATATAGTTTAGATGTCCAGGATGAACATAGGTTAACTTTTATTTTTGAAATGCGTGACAAAGAAAGATAGAATATGACTTTGACCATAAATATCGATGAAACCGGGGAAAAAGAGGTATATTCGCTAACGCCACCTAAATGATTAGAGATAGGTGGCAACTATGAATGGCAATATTGTTTGCCTCCAAGAGTTCCACAAAAAAGTCCGCGACAGCATATTTCTATATTAAAAAATTAACAGAAATTCTCGAGAAAACGATATTAAAAATAGAAGCATTAAAATACTTCAAATTAAGAGAGTAATTTAAGAAGGAAAAAATTACTCATCAAAAATAAATCAATCATCAAATTTAATGGATTAATAGTTTTCTTCATTTATCAAAGATTAAAAACTTCTTTAAATCGCAAAATTTCGACGAATAGTTTTCTTTTTACAAGAATTTTAATGGAATGGTGCAGCCGCGTCACGTGATGCCTCGGAAGCGAAAATTCGACCGGGCGGCTTCCGCGAGATGTACCATAGTGTACACAATCAAGTTTTTAATTAAATTTGTATGATTATGAATTCGAAAAATTAGGATGCTGGACATGTTTTCAAAAAACAGTTTTGATCTTACAATATAGATAGATCTTAATTTCTCCTGTGTAAAAGAAGATTAGTCTAAGAAAAACCCCGTGCAATGCCGGGTAATCAGCTGGTTTATATTGTACTATAGTTGGGTGACCGTGATTCTGGTGTTCGGGAGAAAATAAGATTTGCACCATGTACTTTAATTATTACTATCAGTAGGGTAAAATATGAAGAGATGAGTTACAAGTTTTGTATAAATTATATCGAACTCTATTGTTGCAAATTTGGTCAAAACCAGAGAAATTAATCAAGTGAAGTGAATTTCTCGACATTCTCGAGCTTTGTGAATTCTTTCCTGAAATCTCATAGGTTGATTCAAAAATTACTCTTTTTAGTTTAAAAAAAAGGAGAATGAAAAGCGTGATAAGCAAAGCTTAAATCATCAAGAAATGTACAGGATTTTTTAATGGTTTATTTTGCCGTGTTGAATTTTCATGTTATTAAATTATTTTGTTTGCACTTCTATCTCTCAATTCCCATCTTATCCATCTTTATTTTTGGTCCTTCGAAATCTCACATCGCAACACCCAAATGTACCCAAATTTTCCCTCAATTTCCGTACATCTATTATCATCTTCGTCATTATTATTATTATCATTGTTTATTTTTATTATTATTTCCTTAGCAAGTCAATTAAAATGCTTTCGGGTTATTTTTAGTAAAAAGTTTCGAAGATTTACGAAATAAGCTCATTTTTACTTTCACAAACGTGTTATGGCGAAATTTTCATAGAAACAGATAAAATCTTAAATTGTCCAAATTATCTTCCGTGAGTCACTTTCTAAAATGCTCAACTCGAGACAGTTCCTGGAATTCTCACGGGCGTGCTTAGCGGCAGTGGACATGTTGACGACGAGGTGTAGAGGAAATTATAGTATAAACGCAATGAAGATTTCGCAGTCATAAATTGTGAGTTAACTACAATACAGCTGTAAAAGACGCGAGTATTCTTTCGCAGAATCACTTCGTGAATATTCATCAAATTGAAGGACATGTATCAAACTGTACTGGCTAAGACTTACGTTTACACTACATAAAAGTCACAATTGCTTTGTTTCAGAAGAAAAATATTTTAAAGATGACTCGTATTTTTGACATTATATATTTTCGTTCCTCCTCACTCCTTGGGGTCAAATAAAAAAAATCACCAGTGTTGTTAACAAACAGTTACTGTGTTATGGCAGTATATTTCAATATTTTAACAGTATCATTCACATAATTACCTGTGCTGTCTCGTAATTAAATTTTAGGTCAAGGTTTTAAATAAAAAATATAAACATAAATGAAGACTTCATAACACGTTATATTGACCTCCAGATCCCCGGTTCTCCTCGGGACATCCCCGGTGCTGTCAATATAATATTATTCAATGTAATATTAATATGTTACCTCGCGTTGTGGTTAACCGCTGTTGAAGAGATGTTGTTTGTGCAACTCATTCACTTTACAACACAAAATCACCTTTGTATAACTCGATAAGCAAAACAAAAAATACACGGTGATGTCAAGTGATGCTCAATCTCTCCCAAACCAGTCTCTTTAGTTACAAGGCGGGGCTAGCGCTCCAATTTATCAAATCACTGACAAGTGTATTTGTTTTCTCTATTTTTATTGTAATTGTTTTATAACACAACATTGTGAATTATAATAAAGAAAAAATATTATTTAATTACTATTTAATTAAAATGTCAATTAATAGTATAGCGTAAACAATATTCAGGAACTCGCTTGACTAGTTTGAAATGCACAAAAGTATGTGAAAACATGGCGGCCGGGCGCAACGGTTTCGTAATTTATGCATTACACCTCGGAAATAGTGAAATATTTTTTGTAATGTCTGGTGACATATAAAAGTGATGTAAAAATTACTACGAAAATTTACTGNTGAGATCTGAGTTTGTTCACCAGATATATGTTTAACGTACAGGAAATTCATGTCCTCCACGTGGTCATATGCATTTTGTAACTGCTCTTTTGCCAAAAAATGTATTATTATTATTATTATTATTATTCCCTTTCTATCTTTTTTACTTTTTCTTGTTTTTTAGTACTTGGAGGAGGGCAGGTACCTCTCCGTGCCCTTGAATGGCGTGATAAAGAAATACAAGGAATTTTTGTTATTGTAATATTTGTAAATGGGAAATGTAGCGTGCTATTGAAACTTATCTAGGGCAATAATAGGACGTAGGAGTGGGTGGTATGAGCTATTGTTAGAAGGTGGGCCGCTTAGCTGGGTTTACCAACAACTTGGCCCACGTGGAGGGGTTATTAGGAGTAAGAGAGTTATTGATGCAGTAGGAGGTGGACACAAGGAGGAGGGTACGCTTTTCGGTAGTCACAAGCTATATACGAAAAGGGGGATCTTTAATAATGTGAAAAACTACAATTTTTTTCTGTCCTCGCCGGGAATTGAACTCGGATTGAATTGATGATGAGCAAGAGCGCTAACACCTGAGCCACCGAAGGGGCGCGAGGAATTGAACAGACGATGAATTTGTTTCAGCCGAAGCCAATCCTTGACGAAACCCGCGAGGAAGACAAATACGGCAACGATGGAGAAAAGTTCAACAAAGTGGGTCGCTCCGTCGTCGGTGGAGTGGAGTCCCTCACTACTTTCATCGCTTCTGCAGCTGACGTAAGTGAACACACGTAAACAAGGCAGCCGCTTGGCACGCGGTAGTTTGTATTAAAACAATACTCGCGTAAATAGAAGTAAATCACTGAATCGTCCAAAATTGGCATAAATGAACAGAATCACACTTGAGTTTATTTTTATTTTAACTTAAATAACATACCTCACTAATAATAATAATTTATTAATTTGCAAGTGAGCAATGTTCGGTGGTAGATAGAAAAGAAGAGCTAATAAAGGTATACATAAGATAAATAACAAATCGCCCAAATATCTATAAAATACACTGACCATTTTAATGTAATAATTGTAATAAGTAATTTTTTTTCATTTTCTTGCTTCTTTATCCCTGTTCCTCAACCGCTTGTCCACTACCAGGGTGATTCTTCTTGATTTTCCTTGTCTTCCTAATTTCCTTTTTTGTCGTTTCAATAATTCTACTTCATTCTTCTATTTAACTTTGCATTCTTTTCTCGTACACATGATCTGCATGACGTATTCTAACTGCATATAGTCTTCTTCCGTTTCTATCCCTCCTGTCAGTCTTGTAATATCTACTTTCAGTCAACGAAGAAATCGACGAAAATCCAGGCGACTACTTCCAAATAATCGATATAAATCCAATCGATTCGTTCTAGACCAGCGCTGTCCAACTGGCGGCCCTTGAGCTATAGAGTATTTTAAATCAAATTTTCCATCAAACGTTGGGCGGCACAACGTTATGTTATAAATCCATACCGTCAGAATTGGTATTCGACGTAGCGCGTCCGGTGAGATAAAACAGAAAATCGTGTTCGGAATTACCCCGTCATACATATAACACGAAAACATTTTAACAACACTAAATATTAAAAATACTTTTCAAAAATAAAGAAAAATACTATTTAATTTCTCCACCACGAAACAATGTAAACTTTGAATATCTAAATATCGCGTTACAAATAAATAAATATGACCCGTTAGTTTTATTCGCGGGCCAATTGATCGAAAAAATATAGAAAATGGCTCTCGGGCTAAGATAAATTGAACAGCGCTGTTCTAGACACTCCAAAATACAACCAAAAACACATTTATAAAGAATAATTAAAGTGTTTAATGCTAAGATTTTTAATATAAAATGAAGATAAAAGATTGACGTAAAAAATAAATAAATATTTAACACTCCCTATCCATAATGATATTAGACCACAGCATGATTTGGAGTCATTTGGTTTCGTGGTCTTTTGGAACCAGGATCACCTTCAGAGTCAGATGACTCATGTCGTCCCAGAAAACCGTCCTAAGAGATGTTTCTGTCTCCACCTTAAGACTTGCCAAAAAAGGCGCAAGTATTATTAATAAATAAGGTTGTAAAACTGTGTTTGCAAAGTCACATGGGTTCGCCGACGAAAACCGAAACCGATCACAAGCGAAGTTAACCGAAGAAAACCGAGATATTACTGTATAAACCTACAGATAGACTATTATTGCTCGATCAATAAGTAGCATAAAATTGAAATCGTCCTCGGGCGCAAAAAAGTAATCAGACGTTACTTCCGGATAACGCGAACGCACGGACACACAGGCTCGCTATAATGTTCTCTCAGTTCAAAAGTTTTCACCACATAATAATAATTATTATTATTATTTACATCAATAGTGCACGTTTAACATGTGAAACACTTAATCTTTCTTGATATTTATAAGTTTATATTTTCTTAAATTAATTATTATTATTATTATTTACTGCAAATAGGTGGCTCCTGTGCGATGGGAATATAAGAAAAAAATATAAAAAAATTAAATTAATATCCAGAAAGATTAAGTGTTTCACATGTTAACCGCGCACCACTGATTTATCTGGCCTAAAAGCTTTCATCCACACTCACAGCCCACTCAGAGAAAAGATGCAGAATTGGCTGCATGCTGCACGACAAGAGTGCGTCGGATCTAGTATTTTTATTATGTATGTAGTAGTATGACCTTAATATTTTTCTCAACAAATTCTATAGGATAGTGTTTAGCACTATTTGTAAATTTTCCCTCCGATATGTTCATCCGAAAGTATTATTGCTTTATCTACTATCACTTAGAATTTGTTCATAAAAATATTTTTTTTAATTGTATTGCCTTCAAAAAGGCAACAACAAGCTCAACCTCAACAAGATTAGATGATTTATACAGTATTTCCATACGAATGTCCTTACGGAAGCTAGCGGGAGGTAATATTTATGAGAGAAGAAACAAGTCAATTTTGGTGCGGTATCATTTTCTTCTTCTTTTGCGACAATATTATTGTCATTCTACATAGATCTGTAACACTATAATTGGCCCCAACACGATATTGGTCTTAAAGACGTAAGATGTAAATTGTACAGAGTAGACAAATAAATGGAAATAGCCTTTTTGTGGAATCGATTCCCTTCCGGTTATAAAGGTAGTGAAGATATTATCGTCATAGAATCTGGTCTTTACTTTTATCTTATTTATCCATCGGGAGAATAACGTTAAATGGATTTGTTCCATAATTAAAAATGAGAAAGAAACTAAAGAAATGCAGATTGTAAACGTGAACATAATGAAGTCTGTATCTAATAAATGTTTCGTTATCAATTTCAGTTTCCTGTGAACACATTGAAGAGCTTCACCAGGCAAGCCACCGCAGCACTCAATAAACTAGGTTCGAAAATAGTTGGATTGTCACGATAACGTAACATAACTTCCACAAGCAAACAAATGGTGCTACATGAACAAACATGGGGACCAATGTCTCCTCGTGGTTTTGATAGTGATGTGGCATCCTTAATGATTGATGTTTCATCGATATCATTTTTATGAACATGAGTGTAACCTCATAACTAGTCGCAATCAGTTGGTGAATATAAGACGATTACATGTCCTTGAAAAATGTCGCGAAAACATTTCGGGAGTTTAGAAACAAGAAATCAGTTTTAGAATAAATAATGAAAACGTTACGTGATTTTTAAAAATGTAAAATTGGTTGTTACGAACGCAATAATTTTTTTACAAAACAGGATAAACCTTTTATTTGAAGATACAATAGCTGCTCGTCATTGCTTACGGTTGAAAAATATTGGCAAGATTAACAATTGGAAAAGTGGACAGTAACAAATGAAAGAGTAAAAGTAATTGCTCGTTCTACTCACGTGAAAAAAAATCAGGATGAAAGCTTAAAGTCTTCTAAGAGAGCGCACATAGATCCCACTCTTACAATAGTTCGTAGCTACCATGAAGTACCAATTCCAGGGAATAAAGAACAAAATTGCTGAATTTTTTCAATACATTGTTCAGAATATAAAAGTTATCACGTAACGGGTAACTTATAAGGTTAGCATTCTAATGGCCTAAATGGCGTGGCTTGCTTCCTTGTATGAAATACACAGAACCGGCACAGCTCGTTTATTAATGATGAGCAGTCAAATGCAATTGCCAGTACGTCGTTACCTAATTGTCGACCATAATATTTCATATGTTTCATAAATTAACTTAACCTCTATTAAAAATTATGGATCAGTCACTGGTCTACATAACAATAACCTAGTTGTTGCGAAGCCTTTTACAGCTCCTGTTTAACACAGTTATAGTAGTGTATTCCGTAACAATCAACTTACATCATCAATGGAGAAGGAGAAAGTTTTTCATCTTGGAGATAAACCATTTATGAATTACAAAGCTCTTGTAATTGAGAGCCACTTTGGAAACGTATTAGTCACATCACAAGTTAGCAAATGTTTCACGAATTCACTTGTCAATAAACTAAACGATGTTGGCCAACTATTACGATGTTATCAACACAGTACCTGAAAGCAGAATGAACCGGTGGGCATGGCTGTCCCGAAAACGTTTGCTCGTTTGTGATTCGACAAAATCATTGACGTTCACAAGGTTTCTTTATTTTATATTTTGATGTGGTTACCTAACATTTACTTAATTCATGAAAAAGATAAACGTTAAATAAATGAGAAAATTCTTATCCCCCATATTAATGTCATTGGAATAAATATAGTAAATAGTTCTAAAATGTCAATTTTTTTAAATATTTAATAAAAAATGAAACACGTAATTACAATAGTCTTTGGTCAGTATTTTGAAGAAGAAGAAGAAGAATAAATGTACAGTAGTAATTGAGATAATAAGCTTTCCACTCTTGTATTTAACCCACATAATTTTTTGAATGGAATCATCAATTTTTGAAGATTTAAGATTGAGCAAACGAACTACTTGAAGCTTTCTCCATGGCTCAAAAATCTGGGGTCAACTATTAAATACATTCGACAAAATGAAAAATTTTGACCCACCCCTCCCCTTTTTTTAACATGTTGCCACACAAAGATGAGATCCCCCCACTCAGTAACATCTTAAAGTATCTCCTGGATTTAAGAAAAAAAATAAAGATAACTATAACAGTTTTGTAATTTGTTGAAACATTTATTATACTTTAATTTCGATTTGTAAACAATGATTCAAAAACATTGCTACCTCTTTTTATATAAAACATTACGAAACATTATCACTCCCATAGTTATGTCAAATGTTGATCCATAGAGACTAGGACCTGATTACTCTTTTTTGATATTCAATTCTAGAGGCAATCAGAATGTCCTCCATGTCCTCCTCTCACCATTCAGCATCTTCATTTTCTAGACTTGAAATAATTGCAAACAACTCTCACTGTCCTCTAGCTGCAATTCAAACAAACCTTACTAGTAGCACAGATTTTCCACTGTCACAAATGTGCTCACAAATATGCCGATGAGGCAAAGTAAACTTTGTATTTCTTGCAAGTTTCCTTTCTATATTACATTAAGTTCACTCAATATAACTGTGAGATGAATTAGATGAAAACTTTGTATGATTATTGAAATTTTTGTGATCTTGAATGTGTATATAATAATATGAAACTTCATGAATGTACAAATCTTTGTGGCCCCCACTCCCACCTATGATTTATTGTTCATTAACATTATGTTCGATGGGACCCCCATGCAAAGCGAACATACTTTATGGATGACCTCATATGAATTGTCTTGACATTGTAACCAAGTGTATCATATTTCTTGAGTCCCAGATATTTGCATCTTGGTCATTTGTAACCAAACACCACCTCAATTACACCTTATATTTATTATTATTTTCCCCTTCATTCTTTGTAAAATATGCATTTTTGTAAGTCATTTATTAATTGTTAGTCACTGTTTTAGATGAGTCTTTAAATGATTAATTTTAAAATTTCAAAAATATATTTTGTATATTGTGTAAATACTTTAGATTCAATAAAACTTTTATGTTTATAACTGATTTATATTTTACATTTTTATCACCACATTTTAAAAACTGCTTCCTCATTTATACTAATAAATTTTGGAGTAGAAAAAGCAACATATTAATGTAAAAAATCAGTATTTGACTGATGATGGAAAGATATATTCATCTTTATACAGTCAAGATATGAAATTTATTTCTAAAATTATAAGGTAAAAGACCCAGTACAGTAAGTTAATTTTGTCTTGAGTATTGCAGCATGTTTGGAAAATGAGGTATGTAGTGGGATAGGCAATTACACAAATGAGAGTCAGTAAGTTAAGAAAAATTAAAAGAATAACTGAAAAGTTTCTTGTTCACACGTGATTTCCGAACCAAACCCTCCAAAAGTCACACAATTTTCTCAGGAAATGTGGAAGAGTTGCCAGTGTGTTTAAATTGAATTACTTTTTATGAAAACTCAGTCCTTTCATTCTGAAAATAAATGTCATGAAATTGTTATTTCCTAAATTAGAGAAAAAAAATCTGCTTCTTTACATAATTTAGGGTTAAGTAAACACTTTTCTGAGAACTGTGTCATTTCTATACATGGTACAAGTACCGAGTTGTGAACCTTAATTACCTCTATCTACAAATGTGCTTGTTTCTCAATTACAACTGAATGTTTAAGAAAATCCATCCATACATACATATTGAACATATCTTTTAAATATCCAGATTTGAAGTATGATTTTTTTTAATGCAAAAAAGAAGTCAAGAGACAATAGGCCACCTTGGGGCCACGGGTCAGTAGATGCATGCATAAATTTACAACCCTGTTAAAAACCCATAATATTTTAATTGACCCCTTTAAAACATAGTTTCAATGCAATAATGAGGGGAATTTGAAAAAGAAATCAAACATTTTTTTTTTTTTTCATGATATGTAAGGACAACAAGAGTGAACCTTAATTTATGTTTCAAACTTTATATTTAGTTCGCTTAATGCAGTCATGGAAGGAAATTGTTAACAACTTTTAGGTATATTCAAATTTTTAGGTTATTATATAAAAAATGTATAATACATTAGAAACAAAAAATGAAACAATGCTCACTGCCACAGGCGTAACAAACATTAGCAGCTGCTTGAGGTGGCACAATTCGGGGCACAGCATTCTGGTCAAATTGTCCTACAATTGGATTCAATTGGTGATTAAATAACATATATGTTCGTAAAGTTTGTCTTTCTATTCATTCATTTTGCATGAGAGATAGATATCCATTAAGAAAACAATGCGTGGAATGACATTACCAATCACCAGGTATCCATCTCTTCACTACAAAAAAACAATATCAATATGTTCTATACAAAATAGGTATCATATGAATTGTATCAACTGATTGATTCATGTTTTGCATAGTGGGTGGCAAGGGTAGTGGGTGGTGGTAGAAGGGTGGCAAAAAAGTTTTTATTCACTTGGAGAGGCAAAATGACTAAGACCAGCTCTGAGTACTGCTAATATTAAGTTATGGTCTCTATTGCAATACAAAATGTGAGTAGACAGGCAGTTTCAATATCCCACAAGCCTCTTTCCTGAGATCCCAAACACTGAAAGGAAAAATAATGGAGAAAAATGTCCAAAATATAAATAAATAAATAAACTTGATTGTCAAAAAAGCAGTTACAAGCTGTGTACGACCACATGGAGGATAATAAAGTAATTTACTCTCCGGAAGCAAGCAAGGGACCATCCCATCAATTCTGATCAAGGGTCCTAAGGCAGAGGCAGATTTAACATTTCAACATTTAACTCCTAACGATAAAAATAGTATAAGATAAAAGAAGAAAAATAAAATTGCATTCAACTTTATGTATTACAGCAATGAAGTAAATATTTTATTATGAGCATATGGATCTATATACTTATTAGGCTGTCATTTCTCTATATAACCCATATTTAACACAAAATAAAGGGATCATTTGTCATTGACAAAGAACAAATGATTTTTAATGGATCCCATTACCCCATAAGTTAGAGATCCATCAAATCTAATCCTGGTATTGACACTAAGCTCCATAATGTATCTTTAGTATTAAATATAGATGTTATTGATATGCTTAATTTCATCTTTTAATGCACTTGAAAGAATTTTGAATGGTTTTTCAGTTGAAGAAAATCATAATCTATAATAGAGAGAAAAGAAAATCAATTATTAGTTTAATATGTGTGGTGAGGTGTTGTCAAACTGTGATAATAATTTGTAAAAGTAGAAAAAAATGCAAAGTGAGAATGCTTTATGTTAAATCTTGACAGAATCATCTATATTTTGGAATTTAATTTGTTTGTATTATTAGAACAAAACATTAATTCATGAAATATAAGAAATATTTTTTGGTAGCTTTTTTATACAAGTAGTCTATGCTCATTCAAAGTACAATAGCTATACAATTTACAGAAGCTTTGGTGCCTCACATAACCTACTCATACAGCAGGATTTAAATATTATTTTTAGCTTTTTCATTAATTAACAGTGTGTCATTATTCACATGATTTTTATCACACTCATTCCTCTCACATGACTAATCTTACATAATATGTACGTAATAATACTGAAGAACTGTTGAGAATGAATACAAGTAGAAAAACCATTATTGACAATGAAAGTTTATACAAACCCAGTGCTTAGCCTGGTTTTTGAACAGAACAGGGACAAGGTCTGGACCATTTCACTGGAGAAGTAGATACATCTTCTCACCTCTTCAATTGAAACGAGAAACTACATTGAAATGAGACATTGTTACTGGAGCTCTGGGATAGTTCCAGGTATATATCAACTGGAGAAGACTGCAGACAGCTATTTGACAAAATGCTGGAGAAGCAATTATATTGTCACACCTACACTATTTTGAATAAGATATTATGAATTAATAAACATATGTTAGATATCCATATTATATGAACAGAAAACAAATATTCCAAAAGTGGGATAAATACATATCAGAACTAGAAGAGAAGTATGCATTCTCTGTTACTATAATTTTTAAATAGAGTTGAGTTATAAGTAAAAAGTTTCAATTTTACCAAAAAAAATAGAGGGAAATTTCCCTTTCCAGATAGAAGTATAGCTCCTTGAAAAGTATCACTTGGAACTTATTTGCTGCAACTTGGTATATCTAGAGTTTTATTTACTTTTACTACAAAACTAATACCATCTTTTATTTGGACTAATACAAAATATTTTACATGGTATTTGTTGCTTCTTTTGGAACATATTAAAATATAAAATATTTTATATTTTATAAAACTGTGTAAAGGGCTATAATATTCCTTTTTCATGCATGTTGTTTTTGATTCATTTCATTTATTACAGTTTTAACTGTATGCAATCATGGCACAGTTAGGTACACTATTTTTGTAATCCCATTTTGGTCTGGTTTATTCTTGGGTAGTGGCATATTTTCCGTAAGTAGGAATGTCATTCATACTTTTGTTATTATATATGCAATAAAAATTCAAGTTTAATAACATCTACAATTCATTTGGGGATAATAAATAGATACATTTATTAAATAACTGTGGAAAATCTCCCACTACCCAAAGGAAATACGGAGAAAAGCCCGGGTCAGGATGGGACTATAGAGATAATGTATACAAGGTAGCTTACAGTTAGAAATAAACTATTATAAACAAAAATGATTAAAAATAATATGTATGAAAAAAGGAATTCAATTGGTACATAGAGTACCATAAATATGGCAAGATAAAGTATAAGAGGGATTAACTTACATCATCCTAAGTCATATGGGAAACAATATTTATGGGAAAATTGAAACTGTCCTTAACCTCTTTTATTAAAATCAGTAAATTCTTTCACATTATAGAAACAATAGCGCATTAGAAAGCTTTTAACTGTGGATTTGAAGAGATTCAATTTATTTATATCTTTTATATTTTTGGAAAGGCAATTATATAAAATTATTCCTAAATGATGTGGCAAAAAGTGGTTGACACAACAGGATGATGAATATTAGCCTTATTACAATGTTGTGTTTGTGTACTAGACTGTTTCTTCTAAAGCAGGAGTGGGATTTAAATAATTCTGTCTTAACAAGCAAGGCTACTTCATATATGTATATGCAAAGGAGAATATTTAATACTTTAAATAAAAGTTTACATGAATTTCAGGGGTGATATTTACATATAATCCAAACTATTTTCTTTCAGATTCTAAATATTTAAATGTTCTGAGCATATTGACTCCAGGAGATAATGCTGTATTGTAAATGAGAATAAACATATGCAAAATACATGCGGCGAGAAAACAAGCAACTTAAAACAGCTGTTTGTTGTTTTCTCACATATAGAATGCAAGTATTTTAATGAAGTGTTATCCAATCAATTGTTTCAGTAATTTATAACAAATGCCTGTTAGTCCTATTGTTTTGAAGAAAGATATACTTTTCATCAAGGATAGCAAGGGGATGAGCTTGGGGTGCCAGGCACCCTAAAAGTTGTTTCAATAGTGTTGAACGTACTTTATCTGTATAATATATTTGTAATTATCATTTGTCAACTGAATATTGACATATAATAAATAATGGAAAAAAGATTTTTGAAATTAAGTGTTTGAAGAGAAGTCTTGACCCTTTACCTGTGTCAGCTCTAGACATTTACAGGGACACACTAGTTGCCCAAATCAACTTCCTAGCAATCAGAGGGGGATAAATGTTTGGTCGATCATAAGATATCACAGAAAAATAATGTGTGCTAAAATTCATGGAGTTAAAGAAAAGTATATTTAATTAATGTAAAATTTCTTATTATAAGTATAGTATGTGATAAAAATATAATTCCAATAGACACAATAAGTTGCTAGGAAAAGGTTCATGTTGTTCATAAAAATTATGTTTCAAATGCAATAGAATGTCGCAGGATAAAAATTCTAAGAAGGAAAGCTACTCATTATCAATATTTATAGTAACACACTAGAACAAACAAATATTGCCAAAGAAGACAGCATTAAAGCATATAGGAGACAAAATTGCATTATACATTTTTGTACATATAGGTATTTCTCTTTCGAGTTGTTGTTACAATGAACTGTACGTCTCACAAGTCACCGCTCACAACGGGAATACTACCAGACTGGGGATAACCATATTTCAGGGAACAGATCCAGCCAGAGGGCACTCGCACGAAGTAAGGCGGAATCTCCCGAAGACAACCGGACTTCACCATTTTTTTTCTTTTTTACAGAAGCAGCTCATCATAAATGTGACATTATCAATTTATTCAATGCAATCTTACAAATCTACTGGCAGTTGTCAATGCAAATAAGTTTTAGATGGGAGCAAATGCTCAGACAATTATTTTAATCACAAAGGGTAGCACTTTTTATTCATGCAATATGTCACATATAAATATTTGTTTTATCTATACTACAACAACTTACACTTTGAAAGTTCACCAAAATCTTGTTTCCAGCCTCATAAATTATTTTTCAAGTATAGACAGAGCTAGCGGTTTCATAATACCAACTCTTGCATCAGCATAGCAATACTTTCCTAGGAAGGAAGAACAAACATCCCCAAAATCAAATAATTTTTCTCTGTTGGAGTTAATTTTTTTTTTTACATTAAAAAAACTACAAGGTACCATAACTTACATTATTTATAAATCATGCACTATCATTGGCACAGACTTGAAAAAAATGGTTGCGGGGTTTTCTGCCCTGAGGTTTACAGGACCTAAATAAACTAATCCTTCTCCATCCTCTCCTTGTTTTCATAAATGACTTCTAACACTTTTACCAATTTTATAATAACTAAATCCTTTACTTATAGTTAATATATAATGTTCATGTTTTCTTAGTAATGTGAAATTCTGTAAAAATATTCGTACCTCAAAATTGCCTCCTAGCTTTCAATTTGGCAAAGTTGTCTAAATTCCTTTTGCTTTTAATTTGATTAAGTCGCATTTTGTACCTCAATTAGTTTGAAATTAAATGTTAATAATTATGGATGTCACAAGTATCTATACAGCTAACACAAACTAAGTCAAGTCCAAGTTAAGAGAGGTTGTATTTCTACAGGCTAAACAAACACTAGTCAGTCACATAACTAACACTCTGTATACTCAGATTTTACTACCTCTGGAAGTAGTAGGGGACCTTCTTCATGGTTTTTAATAATTGGTAAAGATTATTTATTATTCAATAGAAAAAATTATTGAAAAAACATTTTACATAATCTAGTTATAAATTATCAATGAACATTTTTCATAAGCTCAATTTTTATTTATGGATCATTTTACACTATTGGCCAGTTTTCTGGATGAGTGGAAAATTGTCATGCTATTTTAACTATGCTACTTACAGTTGCAACTGTAGAACTGTAGTTTCCGTAGCTGAAGCTAATCAGTAATTATTTGAAAAATTCCATGAATCAAGACAGATTAAGTGGTTTAAGTGTTTTATCCATTGAATATGAGGTTACAAATGATTTAGGAAGCAGATTAGATAATTGGTTAAAACTTTTGCAAAAATAATAGTACATCATATGAAAATATAAATGTATCATTGGATTTTTTGTACATTACTGTATTAAAAATATATGGTATGTAATTATTATTAAATTACATTACTAAGATATGATGTATTTTTCACTTATAAAAATTTATAAAATATATTTCTAAATTTAACTATATAAAAATACTGAAACTACGGCCACTAAGGGACTTGGAATTACATTTTGCCCGGGGTCCCGACTTGGATAGATATGCAACTGCTCTTAGAAGTAAGAATCATATATCACAGTTCAAACCTCCATGCCAGATGTGTATATCCTCCGGTGTCACATAAGACGTCCAAGGCTACAGAAATTAAAGGTGCACAATGGTAAAACAGCACAGTCATTTACTGGCGTAAAATTATTCCTTAATGATTGGTAAGATACAGAGTTATGAAGAGCATGTTAGTCATATACTCATTAATTTTATTATAATTTGAGAGTCTAAGGTGGACCCCTCTTAGATGACACTGGGGTAGCCAAGTCCCTTCAAAGATTATGAAATCGGTGCCAGTGTGTACTAAGTTGTATAATAGAGAATTAGCATCAACTTCTCTCAGCAGTATATGCAGAGCGTGCACAAGAACTTTTATTCAGCATCTCTACTTAAAACATACCCTGCTACCTCTTATGACAAACTTTCTAATGATCATTTTCACTGAAGGGTCCGGGTGAAAATCTTTCATTAAAGAATGGGATTATGGCCAATTCGAATGTGGGTCATGAATTTCATGTTATAAAAACAGTTGAAACACAACTATATTATAAACACGCAATATACGTAAATCACACATAATATAAATACTTGAAAAATATATAATTCATGTATAATATTGTGTAATTGATGTTGCCTATTGCCTTTTTCAGGCATCACAACAATAAACTCTTTATTTCTTTGTGTTCATGAATTATGGGAATCAATGAAAAGAAATATCATCCAGACTTTAAAATTATGCTTATGATATATTTTGAAAATATTTATGTTCTTGGAATGAGATGCATAATGAAACAAAACTGAAGTTTGGCCACATCAGATCTTCTTCGGAAAGTGAAACTATAAAATAGCCAAATAATATGAAATGGAATTAGAGAGAATTGTGGTCAAGTACAAAAGTGCACAATAACAAATGAAAAGGATGCAAAAATAGAGAAGTTAACTAGAAAACTACTGGAACCCTTGTGCTCCTATAAGGAATGATAGGGCTCATTATTAGAAAAAGGAATGATGCTTGTGGGAATATTTCTCAAAGCGAAAATGTTCAATTGATTTCATTGTCTGTCACAATAGAATACAAACCTTAATTTTTATGACATTCCAAATACTAATTTAAAATTGACCAAATAATGAACATTTACTAGACTAATAATGAAGTTAATAATAAAATCTACAACAAGAAATAACAAATGCAAACTATATTTTTAAAACACAAGCTGCCATTTTATTCAATATAATAGTTATGTACAAATGAGCATAAATATAGAAGAAAACATTGGCCAGACAAGCCGTTGGATTACACAAACACTCTTCAATGATATGGGTTAGGAACACAGAATTTTATAGAAGGAATCTTACAACATTAAAATCTGTAAATGTAAACAAATGCCAGTGCATAGAGAACAGTAAATGAAACTAATTTCACTTCATCATTTCACAATTAACAGTATTAAAAGAAACAACTTCTCAATAATATCACTCTTCAAGTGTTGAATCAGATCTTTAAAAATGCCGGTTTCAACCGTAAAAACCACAAACCACAGACTCTTAATCAAAACTGTAACAACAACAATTCACACTTCTTGGTCTCTCAGTCTCCCACACCATTTGTCCATTTCAAAAGTAACATAACTCGACATAATAAATTTGTACAATTTATCTTCGCTTACAATCTAAATGGTCAAAAGGATAATTGATACACTTATTGTCAGAACTTCTCCAGCGTAACAAGTGGAATGCAATGAACTGAATTCATGAATTGGGATTATAAGCCTTGTAAGCATGAGAACTCCTTTTGTGTCGCACAGTGCAGAATAGAAGCATCGAAGATATCAGTCCAAATAGCTGAAGAAGAAACAAAACAAATATCAAATGTCAGCTCCAAATTTTCAAAAAGATATTTGAAATTGTTAAATAGTATGTTAAAAATAGTTTCTCAACTAACTTAGAATAAAATATTTATTAGGTAGTTATAACGTATTACCCACAATAAAATAAAATAAAAAACAATTTACTCAGTGAATATCTCTCTCACTGTGAATAACATGATAAAAATCATCATACATAATTGGTGATAATTGGATAGTGGACATCGGCATCTAATGGGCAATTAACTAGTCGCTTGGAACTTAACCTGGTATCTTAAAACTTAGATTTGTAAGCATGTTCGGTCGATAAATATATGTAAATGTAGAAATTCAAAACTTATAAAATATGTAAAAAACCAAATAGAGAAGAGTATTTCAACAAAATTTACCTGACGCAAAATGATTAACTTTTAATACTATGCCCTATATTTTTTTTTTGATTTATGTTCTATTTTGGTTTGTAGACACGTCTTCTGAGTATTTTTATAAAAAATAAATAATTTCTCTTGGAGAAGGACATTTATTTTCTTGCATACAAACATGTTGTCATTTCCAAACTAAGAAAATTGTGATTTAATTTTAATGCGGTCTTAAATATTGTGCGAGTCATCTCACATCTTAAAATACAAGGTGCCAACTCTGCGATTAAGATTGGAGTGCATTTATCCAGAAAAATATTAAGTACTAACTTTCAACAAGTCACATAACAATAGAAAAAATTAAATTACCTGAATAAACGCTATAACGAGTCCTATGATACCAATTATGTGCAATCTCTCCACAAACCACATTTGAACTTGTTCAGCGCATCCTTGTGTGTATATGGATTCTATATCTGGAGGATCATTCATTCCGCAATCTGAAGACAGAAAATTTCATATCTAGAGTTGGATTTTTTTTCCAGAGTTTCAAATTCACAACAACAAAAATGTTTTATTTATTTAACACTAACAGGAAAGAATTGTTGAAGAATATTTTTTACCTGTAATATTAGAAACAGTTGAAATGCAGCAGGAGTTGGGTACAAAGCGTTTTTCTGGCCAGGCAGAAATGTAGTACCAATCCTGATAATCTTTAACACCACAGCAATGAAACTGAAATAATTATTCATTTTAATTAGACAATCCATTATTTACTGATGCTAAATATATAGGGCAACCAACAGATAACTTTCAAATTTTAGGACACCTATCAATTTTTGGTAAAGAGTCAAGATAAGGATTCACAAGTAAGAATTTCACAGAATGTTTGCCTATATAGCATTCATCCTTTTGATTCATCAGTCTACGTTCAAATCTTTCTAAAGTCAAATGTTTAGATATGATGTCACCATATTATGCCAAATAATTTCCCATAGTTGCATTGGTTATGTTGGCAGAAATATGTTGTTGGTTTTAAAAAGAACTGTTGTTCTTATAATTTGAAGTCCTTGGTCCTGCGCTGCAAACATTTTAGGTCTTAAAATCTTACTACGGTTCACTTCAATAAAAATTAATAATAGAGAAAAAAAGGCTGAGTATTCAATAAAAGCTCTAACATATTAATAAAATAACAGTAATAATAGTAGTTGCAACACTATATTAATGCGGGACACTATCACTGATTTTCATTATTTTATACAAATTTTTGTCCACTGTAATCAGGACAGGTGGTCACTCTATAATAATAGATATCATATGCTAAAATTGCAACGTCAACAGCTGGGTGAAAATTGTGACAGACTGGGATTTGAACCCAGGACCTCCTGCTCTGGTCGGAGGTGTGCTATCCACTGCATACACTCCTGTGGCCAGAGCAGGAGGTCCCGGGATTGAATCCCGGTTCGTCGCCATTTTCACATGGCTGTTCACGTTGCAAACATTCCTCCACGAGTAGGTACTCGGAAGTTGTGAGTTTAAATATGATAAAATTATTTACCTCATTATGGATATGAGACCATGTCTTGTGTAAGCTATTAGAAGAATCGTTCTCATAATGTTTTGTGATTCCTGTCAGCAATTCTTGTTTCAGAGTGTTTCCAAGAATCTCACGAAACACAAATGCCAAACTTGCGAAGAGGAACTCCACAAGGAATGTGAAGATCACCAGACTGAAGTACTGAGGGGGAAAAGATTCATAAATGGACAAGTCTTCAAAGACAAAAAATGCAATTGCCTTCAAATTAAACTATCATTGCCTATGCAAACACAAAACTTTAAAATTTGTTAAGATACACAGTAAAAAGAAGCTCAAAGATGGCACATATATCAGTCTAGCAACGGGACGGGGGTTCACGTGTGCACTCACGCATGCATGCATGCATGCATGCGCACACACAATTTATTCTTCTTCCAGAATAAAATGAGTAATAACTGTATCATTTAAAAAAACCTCCTCTTGTCACTACAACAATAAAAGATTCAAATAGATTGGAATTTAAGGACTCCTGCTTTCCCTTATCTAAGTCACATATCTCTTTTAGTATTTCAAACCATGTTTACTTTCACATATAGTAAAAAAGAAGGTATCATATTTTTTCAAGTAATGTAGATTTGAAATGTACATAGTATTTTTGTTATATCCATTGGTGGATCTAGACCATACTTAAGGTGAGGCTAACTAAGGAGCATTTTTTGTTTTAAAATTATGGTTTTACAACACAAATTTTATAAATATTACCTTTATGCATCAAATAAATAAATAAAATGCATAAAATAAATAATTAACAATCTGGTATTATTAATAACAATTATTTATAAGCGTTATTAATATGGAATTATTAATTTTATTAATCTGGTATTATTAAAAACAATAACAATGATATTAATAACAATAACAATTATAACTAATAACAATTAATAATCTGGTAACACTTTTACAATGTATGCCATTTATCAACTTCAATTTTATCAGTAAAGAGTTCAGGTCCAATAGATCCGCCACTGGTTATATCTGTCCAAGGGCCGAGAAAGAAGAGGAAAGGATTGACAGAAGAGGAAAGGATTGAGGGTACAGTAGTATTTTGTGTGATGAAATGACGTACGGATGCGCAGTAGAGTACCGGGGCGCCCGTGCGCAGAGTTCCCTCCCTCTACGCCAATATCCGTACCAAAAATTCTACAATATTATCGTGTGCGAGCAGGGCGCCGGCACCCTCTCTCTTTCCCCTACAAAATAAAACTCATCGTGGCACCCAGGCCCGTCGAGCCAGTGCTATAGCCCCCGGCACGGCAGGTCTTTATAAGAAATTTATTCTGTAGATATATTTTTTTTCTTCTCAGAATGACTCAAATAACTTTTATGAAATACAAAGTTTCACACAGTTAACATGTTTATCACATGAACATATTTCTTCCGTATACCCTACACGTGGAGAAGATATGTGGTAACTTTCGGTCAGGTGAAAATGGGGACGAAATCCCGGCTCGTCGCCATTTTCACATGACCGAAAGTTACCACATATCTTCTCCACGTGTAGGGTACACGGAAGAAATATGTACATAGCGAACCTTAACACGTAGGTACGCGTGAAACCGGTAATAATGTGCCCACAGCATTGTGTGCCGCCTGGTTCACTTATCTCCTGTATGGAGATGTGTGTCAGGTCTTCCGGGGTTTAGGTCTGGGTGGAAATGGTGCACAGTTGTGGAAGGCGAACGGGTGGTGTAGTGGTTAACACCCCTGCGATCAAAGTAGGATTCCCGGGTTCGATTCCCGGCTCGTCGCCTTTTTCATCTGACCGAAAGTTATCTCATGTTTACCACAGTTATTGCGTTTATCATGTTAGGCAACAATTCACTAAATTGTTGATAAATTACACATCTTGAATCGTTGTAAGACTACAGTTTACATATTAACCTTCCTTAACGACACTGTTTCCGGTTTCGAATTTTAACCCACTCCCTCCCCCGTAACGAGATCCATGCTCCGTCACAGTTTTCAGTTCGTTCTTGTAAGAACTTTATCATTACGGTACAAGCGTGCATTGATACAAACGTTAAAGTGTGTTGTTGAGTTGTGGCGGAGGCAGTAAAGAGGGAGGTAGATTCGTCTCTGATCCTTGTGGCGCCCCGGCATTTAGTGACGTGTTGGGGAAGGGAACCCAAAGTACACCTCACATGTCCCAAACTCACCGTGATGAGCATGCATCGACTTTGGAACCAGGAGCCGCAGCATCCGAAGAACGCCACCACGAACATGACGACGCCCGTCGCGATGAACAGGCTGTCGACGCTGATCATGCTGAAGCGAGGAGTGAAGATGGTGTAGCCGGCGTAGCTCAGCCGCAGCCAAATGCCGGCTCCCAACATGCCGCAGCCGCATAGCTGAAACACCGATGCGATTACTGAGAAACGAACCACAAATATGCATATATTTATTCCGTTTAACCTACACATGAATATATGTGAAAACTTCCAGTCGGGTGAAAATGGCGACGAGCCGAGATTCGAACTCGGGACCCCTGCTTTGATCGCACGAGTGTTAACCACTTATCTCCAGCATAGGGATGTATCTCAGGTCTTCCGGGGTTTACTTCTGGTGGAAATTGTGGACAACTATGAAAGGCGAACGGGTGGTGTAGTGGTTAACACCCCTGCGATCAATGCAGATCCCGGGTTCGATTCCCGGCTCGTCACCATTTCCACTTGACTGAAAGTTATCACCAACTACGAGTATGCTCATCACTGACGACATAAACTTCAATACAAATTACACATATTTAACAAAAAACGGGAATTACAGACATTACATCTCCCGGATACGTCAATTACTCTCTACCACTGAGCTTAAGGTAGTTCAACCGAAAATGTAAGTAACGTATATTCAAGTCTATTTTCTTTGTTTATAATTAAATTCGGGTAGAGAGGGATTTATATATAGGTGCAAATATCATTCATTCTCTTATTATTACTGCATTTAATGTCTACGATTTACTTTTGAAATAATAAATGGTTAACAGCACATATGTTAATAACTTCTTTCATAAATATTCAATCCGCCACTGCCCTTGGGCCCTTGATCGGAATTGATGAGATGGTCCCTTGTTTGTTTCCGGAGAGAAACTACGTGGTCATACGCAGTTTGTAACTGCTTTTTTGGCAGTTAAATTTATTTATTTACTTCGTATGCTAGCATTACGAATAATATAAAAAAATAAACGAGAGTATAATCTGTAACAAAAATATATATAAAGAAAGTAATATGAAATAAAGCGTATTCCTAAGAAACATGGCCTTATTTAGCTTGTATGGCTGGGTAGGACGAAAACCGCGAATGAAAGTTTCAATACCTCGTCAGAACACCCAGTGACCTCTATAAGAAGTATTTTAAAAACTAATAAAGGTTTCTGACTCAAATTAAGAAAAAAAATCATCTATTTTTAAGATTCAGGAAGTAATTAATTTACGAAAATAATTCCATTTCTCGTACAAGATAAAATATTTTATCCAAATATTACATAGTTTATACATTAATTAAATGGCCAGTAAAATACATTTATAGGATATGCTCTGAAGTATACAAATTAACGCAGTATAAATAAATAATTGTTTCTCTATTGTCAAAATTCTAAATTATGAACAAGAAAGGTCTAAATTGAATTCATGGATTTTTTTTGATAACTATCATAAATGTATTCTCGAATATCTAATTAAGAAACGACACTTTTGGGAATTGTTTTATCATAGTTTTCTGAAAATTGTGTTATAAAATTGTTCTTTTAAATAACGCATGCTGGAAAATAATGCGCTTACTTTAAAATAAAATATAAAAAAAAAACTAGTAATTGGAGGGCGAGAGAAAAGGAACATTCTTTAAGCAAATTATAGAAGCGAAAGTCCACACTGAAACCAAACGAAAGTTCACTTTCTTCATAGTAACTGAGAAGTTGCAATCTTCGTTTAATGTTCCATTAATGAGAGCGGAATGAGAGGGCTTAGTGCATAGACAAATTAACTGCGTGATTTCTCGGTCTCAGTATATCAATTAAGTCTGTATTTTCTACTCCCTCATTATTTCGGGCGCTCTTTTTCACTGTAGTATTTGTAAATGGGAAATGTAGCGTGCTATTGAAGCTTATCTACATGGAGCGAAGGAGGTGGGTGGTAGGTCATTGTTAGTAGGTGGGCCGGTTAGCAAGGTTTACCAACAACTTGGCCCACGTGGAGGGGTAAGTAGAAATGGTTAATAATAGAGTTAATGATACTAGGAGTAGTAGGAGGTGACAGAAGAAGGAAGGTTCACTTTCTAATAGTCACAGCTATTTGAACTAGGACATTGAAGTGAAAACCTAGAGTAATTCAGTGCCAACAACGTAGTAAGTTGTGTATTTAAAAAACAACGCATGATCACATTTATCAAAATTAAATGTTTCATTTACATGTTCACAGTCAACAGAAATTAATACACACACACACAGGGTCAGGACGTTGGTGAATTTGCCTCGGAATAACCTATACACTCACTCATTAAGCACAGGTCTGCTGGTGGCAGCGTTTGGGAACCGCGGTGTCATTAACTTTAATATTAATAATGTCGAATTTTTAAACTGAGTTAGCAACATTTTTCGAAACGATAAAAGAACTGATAACAATACGTAATTGTTGAATAATTGTCTATCATAACTATTAAAAATAAAATTAGTCTTAACAAGCAGCTAATTATTTTTGTTCTTATTTGAGAGTGAAAGATATCATGCTTCTTACTCGAGACGTAGAAATATTGAATCCGCCGCTACCCTTGTGCCCTTGATCGGAATTGATGAGATGGTCCCTTACTTCCTTCCGAAGAGTAAAAATGCCTATTTTCTTCCACGTGATCATAAGCAGTTTTTGACAAGGAGTAAATTAGAATTTCTCCTTCACATGTCGCACAAAGAAAGTATCAGGTATAAGCGAACGTGATGCGCGCAACTGTTCGTGTAGGTGGCCGAGGGAGCTGAAGACTGTGTGGGATTCTGCAGTCCACGATTCCTTTTACGGCGCGTTGCGCACACCACTCACACCACTCCGCTCTGTTCTCCGCCCCTCGCATTCAAACACTGAAGGCAGACGCAACAAACAGCACACGACAATATCGCACTCATACACAACACCCCGCTGTCACGCTTATCTTAGCCCATAGAGCATTTTTTCTATCCACTTTCCAACGATCGAATCGGCGCGGAATGGGGTTTGGCAAATGTTGCCCAACGAATAAAGCTAATGAGTCATATTTATTTATTTGTAACGAGATATTTTGTTTCTCGCCAACAAATTTATATTATTTCAAGCTGAAAAAATTAAATAATTCATTTTTTTTATTATAATAAAATGTTTTCATGTTGTAATATATGATGGGGTAATTCCGACCATTATTTTCCATTTTATTTCATCGAACATGCCACGTCAAATACAAATTCTGACAGCATATATTTTTAAGATTTTGAACACAAAATTAAGTCCCCCAACATTTAATGAAAAATTTGACGTGAAATGTACTATGACTCGCGAGCTGCAAAAAATATTTCGCATATGGTCACCAGCTGCACAGCTCTGATCCACTAATTACAGCAATATATTTTAGAATTATGACAACTTATATTCTAATATTTAAAAATGAAATTTCTTTAATATTTTAAAATATTCCCCTACATTCCGTTTCCATTACACAATATCAAGTCGACCATAAACATTTCCTGGTTGAAAACTCCATTTATAACAATTTTAGTATTGTTCATGACTTTGTATTGCCAATACGTCCAAACCCTTTTTTCGTTAATAATAATAAACGTTATAGTAAAAAAAGCAGTTACAAACTGCGTATGACCACGTGGAGGACAATAAACTAATTTACTCTCCGGAAGCAAGCAAGGGACCATCCCATCAATTTCGATCAAGGGCCCTAAGGCAGAGGCGGATGTAACATTTCAACATACTCCTAACGATAAAAAATAGTTCGACACGTGTTACAAGATTAACAAATACCAACAAATATAGTATTTAATAAAACACAGAAAAGTCATTTCACAAGTACGTATCATTCAAATTATAAATCATTCGGAAAGTAATGTTGATAAATCGTAACTGTTAAATTACACTAAATTCGCTAATAATTATTTCAATTGATGCCATCCCTAGACAAGAGCCTAGAGAGTCTTTATAAAAAATCCGCCTCTACCCGAAGGAAAACCGGAAAAAACCTGGGCCGTGATGGGGTTACAGAATTAATGTACACAACCGTGCCAGGGTTGAGTACATATACAACTAAAATTATGTGAATAATAAGACATAATACAAGCGTACAAGAAAATAGTTTTGAAATTGTTGTGAGATATTTTGAAAGTTCTATGACGATGGCGTGATAAAGTACAAGACGGATAAATTTTTTTCTTAAAATCAAAAAATTATTTTACAGTGTAGAAGCACTGGTGCAGAAGGTAGCTTTTAACCGCGGATTTCAAGAGATTCAATTTAATAATATCTTCTATATTTTTGGGCAGGGAATTATATAGAACGATTCCCGAATGAAACGGCCCTTTTTCGTAAAGTGCGGGNTTATTCCTATTGCGAGTATTGTGTTCGTGAACAAAACTGTTTAGTTTGAAACAAGGGTGGTGCTTCAGTAACTAGGTCTTAACAACACGACAATTTCATAAATATAAATGCAGGGAAGTTAACAATATTAACTAAGATTCGTAATGCGTACCACAATTTACTTGATTTTGAATTAAGTCTGACAATTTTATTAAGATTGTCAACGTGACAATTCCATTTGAGATTGTCTTGAATATGAAGAACTAAAAACTTTGTATTAGTATCAGTTTTTAATTGTGTTCCGTTTAAAGAAAGAGAAACCTGGAGTAAGGATTTTGTGATACTATTGTGAAATGACATAGACACTGTTTTGTCATTGTTTACAATGAGGCGATTTGCATGGAACCAAGCCGAGAGGTTAGACAAAACTTTTTGAGCGTTGACGTGTTTACATAGTAAATTAGTGTCATCAGCAAAAAGAACCATTTTGCAATCTGATGTGGATGATGACATGTCGTTCACATACAACAAAAAGAGTATAGGGCCGAGAATTGATCCTTGGGGAACTCCGCGAGTTGTGACTGTTTCTGAAAGGCAAAGCTGAAGTACTTTATTTTTAGTATATGATATTTCGACCTGTTGATGATCTTTTAAATAGGAAGTCAGCCACTGACGCGCATGTCCACGAATGCCAAAAGATTGTGATTTTGAAAGGAGAATTTCGTTATCAGTGACATCGAATGCTTTAGATAGATCAAGAAAAACACCCCGAGGATTTTCTCTATGGTCAAGAGAAGTGGTAACATTATTTAAGAAAGAAAATATGGAAAAGGATTTCCGAATTCCGTGTTGATCGTCAGAGAGAATGTTATTTTTTGATAGAAAATCTATAAGACGCTTTTAAAACAATTTTTCAAGGATTTTTTAGAAAGAGGGCAGTAGAGAAATTGGTAGATAAGTACCAACATTGTGTTTGTTTCCTTTCTAGTATAAAGTTTTCACTTTAGCTCTTTTAAATATGTTAGGAAACACTCCTTCCGATAAAGAATTATTAATTATATTTATGAGTGGATTTAATATAACTGGGATGAAAATTTAACAATAAATTCGGGTATATCTTCTAAGCCTGTTGAAAATGTGTTGTTTAATGAACATTATTTTCATGATTTTACTTGGCGTTAGTATAGTATATGCACTTAATATATTATTTATTATACACATAGTATTTTCTTGTGTAAATAATAAATAAACTTATTTATAATTATGTATGTGAGAAGAGGAAAACTAAACATATTTAACTCTACATCTTAACTCGATAATGCTTAGTACATTGTACATCTTTTAAAATAAAACTTTTCTCTTCTTTACTTTCTTCATAAAATGCTCTTCGTTTTAAGAGTTTTCCTTCGTCGAATCAGTTAATTAAATTTCAGCCAATGTATAACTTCCAATTAATTTTCTATGATTGATTATATCGATCAATACAAGTAAATGAAGGTTTTGTAAAAATATCACGAGACGAGAGGAGAACAACCCGTCATTTCAGAAATCCAGCTCCATCACTTTTCAATAATGGGCAATGGATAATGCATTCCCCGGTGAGGGCAGCGCTCCAAACGTTCGTAAAACATAACCAAGAACGGAAACTCGTTAAACCGTTTTGCTCGACCACTTCGAGGTATTTATTTAATTACACAAGTCGGAGTTTATTCGGAGAGATGCAGAAGAACATAATTGAGAAGAGTGCAGAAAACACACTACTCTAATTCCATCCGTCCAACCAAGTGTCGCTTGGGAAATTGCCCGTTTCCTTTCGTTAATCTGCGTGACGAATGTCAAGCCAGACCTTTCAAGGTCATCCCTCTGCATCTTCAAGGGCGAACGTTCCCCGTCACCAACGGAAACTGGAAGTATAATGACAGGTATCGGACGAGTGACAAACCAGGGCTTATTATGACGGCCATACTATCCCTACCTCCTCTTACCCAACTAAAAAAATATTTCATGTTATCACATGTATGTTATAGCGTGAAAAATAATTAAAGTATCTCATTGAAACTAATAGAAACTTGAAAGAGCATTAAAATTATCTTCATTTTACGTACTATTGACACATTATGCACATCGTAAGGTACGAAATTAAAATATATTGACAGTTAACATATGTAGTATAGGATAAAATTAAGTATCGGAAATTATTATTATTTTTTTAAGTTCAAAAACTTGTTTGCTGATGACTTTAAATATCATCACATACAGAATGATTCAATAAAAAACAAACACCTCAAATATTACTTGATGGATAAAGACATTACAATGTTGAGACGTATTCAAATGGTTTGAAGATTATTTAACTGCAGACATTTATACTTTTGTTTCTAATAAAATTGCTGCCGAAGGAAAGACGAATAAAATGACACAATATTAACTGAATTTGAACGATTATCATCCGCGTGACGATACACTAATATGAAACGTTAAAATATTAAAGATATTTAAATATTCGATAAAACCCACAAAGAAAATAAGCACATTATCGATGTATTGATAGACTTTTCCCGCCAGCGTGGGAAAGTCATTCTCCGCCCAATCATTATACTTGAATCTTCAACTTTTGTTGGAAAACATTAATTCAACTATCTAAAGACAAATTTCTGGATTTATCATACTTCACCTTCATTAATATTTGAAAAGGGATAAAACATTTTCAGTTTTTGTCGTACGTACATGCTAACATTCCTACTCCTACTCTCTCATTACCCCTGCACACCAATGGACCTCTGGGCATTCTTACGACTACACAAGGAATCTTTGGGTCATTTCCATCTTGGATTTTATTTGAACTTCTTCCAATATTAGTATTTAGATATACGATGAATTCTAAGCTTGATTTCTTACAATGAGTATAAGAAAATGTCGAAGACTAAGGAATTGAAATTAATTATAAAAGTTTAAATTCAGTGATAACTTACGAACATCTCTAATTTGTTATGACAATGTACATTATGTTTTTAAAGTATATTTGTGTGGCTGAGGAGTGTTTACGGAAATCTATGGGAATTCAAGGAATATTATTTGTATCGGAATCACAAAATTGACGCGTGAAATACTGCGGATATTCCGCGAGTTGCTTTATATTCACCCAGAACAAACTTGAATTGGTTTCCAGTAACGGTTTCTGATCGATTCGCGTGTACGAGAAGTTCTGAGTCGCAAAAAGAACTCGAAAAGAAACAATTGTACAAAAATAAAATAAACGTCCATATTCAATTTCCTCAGTTGGGCGACCCTAAACGCGCTCCCCTTCTACCTCTGGGTCGCCGGTTCAAACCCGGTCCGATCCAAGTAGAATCCGAGGTGGTGCACGGAGCGGTGTTCGCGGCAGGTTTTCTCGGGTTTCCCCTGCCTATCATTCATTCACTCATAATCATTCACCTCCATGTCATTCATTCAGGGGAGGTGCGGCAGGAAGGGCATCCGGCACCCTAGTATTCCCCAGCCAAAACCAAATAAAGCATCATATATCCGTCACCATTCGCCGACCCCACATGTAGTGGGAAAAGGTTAAACACAAATTCAATTTCCTCAGTTCTATAATGTTCCCATCCTCTCGGTTCTTTCACCTTCGTGGTTATGACACCCGATTTATTAATTTTTTATGCGATTCAGTAGATTTCAGTGAAATAACCAGTATTTTGCATGTTTTGCGACTTCCCTAACTTTCAACGTCTTTGAGAAATCGATTGTTAGCATTTTGAACCTCGTGCGGCCATTTGAATAATAGTGCATTTAAATGCATATTCTTGAAGATTTGTTTGAATTTTGTAACTTTTAGGTTAAGTTCCTGTTATCAATCAAAACAAACATGTTTATTATTCAAATATACTGCTCAGCTCAGTAGTATTATTCCACTAACCTATTTTACATTTGCACTTTATTATTAATAAGCACATACATATACGTAATCTTCTTTTTTAAAAGCATATTTCGAAGTATTTAGTGCAGTTAATTAGATTTTAGTACATATTTAAGTGCATATATTTTACTTTTTTATTGCATATTTTCCTATTTTTTTAGTCGATATCGATCCAAGCCCTGTTAATAACTATTTATAATAATGCCAAGTATACAATCATTAAGATTAAATGATAATTTATAAAATGAATTGTTAGAGATATTGTGATTAAAAATGATAAATTTACACGATTGTAGTGATGATGATAATAATAATAATAAATGAATTCTAAAACTGATTTTATGATAGTGGTATTAGGATGGTTATGGTGGAATTATTATTGACGACGTGAGAACAGTATATGAGATTATCGGTAGGAATTTATTTGCAAAGTGAAATCGTCACGTGAACAATGCTCCATGTAGGTAGGACCCAAGCGAAAACCTCATTACCCCTAGCAGCGGCGCTGCGCATCGCTGTCTCTCATCTCAATTAGCGGCGTACATCCGAAGAAGTCAAGGGCGCGCGAAAAACGGATGTTCGCATCGCGCAGAGCGGAAGCGCGGGAAATCATCACAATCCCCATTCAGCCTCATCACAAAACAAGAGCGTCACCTCCAATGAGGGAAGGGAAGGGGTCACATTCCCAGAGTAAGCCATTCGCAACAGTATAGTTGTACTTTTAAAAGTCGAATGAACAAGCGAGGTGCTAGTCAAGAACATAATCATTTTATATTATTCTTGATCGCTTAATATTAAAGGAATACTCACTTGAGAACTAGGGCAAGATCATTAAAAAAACTACTTAACTTGCCAACGTTTCGGATATATACTATCCATCCTCAAGGCTAAAAAAATGTCCTTTCTACAATCCACAAAATATGTACAATCCTTTCTACAAAAAGTCCTTTCTTCAATCTAGAACAGGTTGTTATACATTGTAGAAATGATATTTTTGTATGAATCGAATATATCCGAAACGTTGGCAAGTTAAGTAGTTTATTTTTGTGATCCTGGTCCAATCCTCAAGAGAGTATTCTTATAAGCGTTTTATATTAATAGTCTTGAGGGCCTGGTCCAAATATAAATAAAACACTTAATAAATTTGCCAACGTTTCAGTTTCTTATTGAAACCTTATATAGCAGGTGCTCATCATCATCTCTGAATATTTACAACTGATCCAAGAATTAAAAAAGAAAAACAAAATGAAATATTCGTATATACATAACACTACAAGAATGTGGTAATGTTGGTGACGATGAGAGTAGTAGAAGGAGGTTTGTGTTATGAATAATAATATTAGTTAACAAGGTATGGAACATGATTTTAATAATATAAGAGACAGTTGTGCGTTTCCTACCTTTTGTATAGTGTTNAATTTTAATAATATAAGAGACAGTTGTGCGTTTCCTACCTTTTGTATAGTGTTATCTATTGTGAATGCTTTTTATATTCTGGAATATGTCGTAAATATTTCGAGTTGGAAACGTGTCCCTATTACGTTTATTTTAGCCCCGAAGAAGTTTTCAATAAAAACCGAAAATTGACAAGTTCATTAACTTTTGCTTCTTGAGCCCAACCTGAATATAACCATTTTACAAAACTTACAAAAATGTTATCTATTCTGTTTACATTAAAAATAAAAATTATAGTTCATAAAATACTTTCCTTGTGGAATGCAGTAGTAAAACACATAAATATACGATTTTATTTGTAAATGAACAATTAAACTGTTAAAAGCATCAAATACATTTTTTTTAAAGTAGAGGTTAGTCTTTTATCTTGGGCTCAGAGCCTACTTACCCACATGAGCACGTTGAGCGTGCAAAACACATGGCGCACACACGTGTAACCGCTCCGCCCCATTTCGGTCTGTAACAAATGAGAACCATCTATTATTATCAATTACGCAACAACGGACATCCAAAACACATCACACACGCGTAACCAATAACAATTCACTCGTGATGCAACACCTTCGAAGGTGAACGACCTCTGAAGACCAGAAGAGGAGGATGTGCTTTGAATCCAGGCGAATAATTACAAATAACAGGAATTAAATTTCTCGGAACTAGGACCATTGTTCCAAGAGCCAGCGCGTTAAATAATAGCATACTCAGTATAATCCATACTAATATATTCGCGTAACGCGAAAGTGCTTCCGTCTGTTTGCTACCTGATCACGACTAAACCACTGAACCTATCGCGATGAAATTAGGCATAAAAGATAGTTTAGATGTACAGGATGACTCTGCCGAAATCGTTAGAGATAGGAGGCAACTACGAAGGGCAATATTGTTTGCCTCCAAGAGTTCCACAAAAAAGTTCGCGACAGCAAATTTCTATATTCAAAAATTACCAGAAATTATCGATAAAACGGTATTAAAAATAAAAGCATTAAAATACTTCAAATTAAGAGAGTAATTTAAGAAGGAAAAAATAACTCATCAAAAATAAATCTATCATCAAATTTAATGGATTAATTGTTTTGTTCTTTTATCATTTTGTTCATTACATTTTACAATAATTTTAATGAAATGGTGCAGCCGCGTCACGCCTCTGAAGCAAAAATTCAACCGGCGTCACTCCCGCGAGATTGTGTAGTGTATACAGTCAAGTTTTGTATTATTATGTTTTTGAAAAATGAGGATGTTGTACATGTGTTTAAAAAGTAGTAAGTAAAAAGTATTTGGTTCTTACAACATAGACAGATTTTATTTTATTTTTTCCCCCGAAAAAACAAAACAAAAGATGATTGTTGTGAAAGAAAAAAAACCCAGGTAATGCCGAGTAATCAGCGAGTACATTCTATAAACGCAGGTGCAAATTTCAAATTTTAACGAGCCATGTTCACCTCGCGTTCAGACATAACGCGCACATGCATAACAAATATTTATAATTGTAACACAATTTCACTATAAAAATCAATGCGACGATGATGTTCTGAAAGTATTTTACTTATCTGAAATAACTAAAGCGAGATTGAAACAGAGAAGAACCGGGAGACCCCTGCGAGGTGTTGACCAAACGTTTCCCTTCCACAGATAACACTACTTCAATTCAGGTCTAATCCAGGCTTCTCGCCATTTTAGTCAAACCCTATCTTTTCCACGGGTAAGGAAGAAATTTACTTATCGCAGATGGATTCAAAGATCGACTTCTACAGAAATGTACAGGATGTGACATCCCAGATCCCAGAAGGCTCCCAATTGCCCATATAAGGAGAATTAGCTACATTAACTGCTCCGACGTCAGAGATAAATACTGCCAAATCTGGCGCTACACCCCTGTTCTCAAGACATCCCGATGAGGCAGCGCTCTTTCCCTCCGGAAGATGGACGTCCACCCATTCCATAGTCTCCGTCCTGGGCGTGTTTGCATTGGCACAGGGACGGGGTGTCGGAGGGGGGAGGGGGGAGAGGGTAGAGCTGCGTTTCCACGCTTTCTGACGAAGCGAGTTCCGCTCACGTAACACGCACGCCGCGCCGGTCGCCTGTCTCCTGTTTCTCAAGCGACGCGCTCCGACGCTCGCCCGTGGCGCAGCGGCGGCGGCGTGGCGTAGCGTCCAGGCACGTCACAACACGCGGGAGGGACGCCCTCGAGGCACAATGAAAAGAAATGTTCTTCGAAAACGGATTTCAGGATTTCGATGGCATTCACGAAGTTGACTTATCGATCTGGCTCGTCACATTTCATTGTCGTTCTCTTTACGCAAAACTTTCAAGCAATTCCCTACAGAGCGTGCACACTGAGAAAACACTATGTAATAATAATAATAATAATAATAATTTAACAGAGAAAAATCATTTAACTGGTTGACATCAAGTCATCTCAAGGGAGAAACGGAGAACCTCCTGGTAGCAGCGCACGACCAGGCCCCTTGACGTTGACGAGCCCTAAGGCCCCACAAAAATAAAAAAAAGGACCAGGCCCTCAAAACAAGATATTACAGGAAACACATTTTGAAAGAAAATAAATGTCGGCTGTGCCAACAGTATGAAGAAACTATAGACCATATAGTTTCTGGCTGTCCATCTTGGCAAAATATGAATACATACACCGCCATGATAACGTTTGCAATTGTACACAACATGATCTGTAAAGAATACACGGTAGATGTAACCGACAAGTGGTATGAACATAACCCACAACCAGTTACGACCAAAGAAGACATAATTCTCATTTGGAACCTGCTAGTAGTAGCTGATAGATAAGTAACTGCTAACAAACCTGATATTATAGGGCAAAACAATAGAGACAAAACTCGTCGATTAATATATATTGCAGTGCGCAAAGATATGAACATCTCACAAAAAGAAGCTGAAACAATAATAAAATACACAGACTTAAAAATAGAAATTCAGAGAATGTGGAAAACAAAAACAGACATCATACCAACAGTAACAGGGACATTAGGAACTATCAAGAGAACAATAGAGCAATATATACAGAAAACACCAGGAAATATAAATGTAAATGAAATTCTAAAAGCAGCACTTTTGGGAACTGTCCATATCCTGAGTATTGTAGCTGCTATATGGATTATATCTAAACTTAGGAATGTGGTTCATTTCCGGTTGGAAGAAAGATACCAGCATTAGCTGAGATAAAAATACATAATAATAATAGAANTAGTAATAATTTATGTAAATAATAATTGGAATAATAAATTGATAACAGTACGTATTTTATTAATTTTTTATAAGTATTAAATCCGCCACTGTCCTTTGGCCCTTGATCGGAATTGATGGGTAGGTCCCTTGCTTACTTCCTGATGGTAATTAGTTTATTATCCCCCATGTGGTCATACGCAGTTTACAACAGCTTTTCTGACAAAGCTTATTTATGATATGATACCCAAATTGAAAGGAAGGAAAGTATGTCTCCAAACCTTTGCATACAACATCCCAACCTTATAGTTCGCGTACTGTAAGGTTGGAATGTCTCATCTTAAGGTGGAGAAGTCTCATCGAAACGTTGGGATGTCACATCCAAAGGTTTCAAGAAATCCTTTCCTTCCTCTGCATTCAGATGTCGCATCCAAACCTCTTCTCTCAGAGCATATTTTAAGGAATCTTTACAGGGTGTAACGGGGAATGCGAGAGGTCTGAAAATAATCTACATTATTTCGTCGAAATAATTGTAACTACGGCGAGCCTTGGGCGATAAATGGCAATTTTCTGATTTTCCTGTTGTTGATTCTTTTTCTTCATTTTCGGCACCGGCACAAATAGATGTTACTGGGCGGTATTAAGTCCCTCACTAGGCCGCTAAGATTATAGCTTAAAATATACTCTACCCCCTAGACTTTACAGTCCTTTCACATCAAGAAGTTGATAAGCAGAGGGACAAGAAAAAAATTTTAACTCCTATATACTGCCACAGTTAATAATGATTGATCAGAATATCAGTAATATATCCATAACTTGTGTATTAGATTTCTGTGTGCACTAATATGAAGAGAAAAATGTGCATGCAACAATTATTGAAAGATGCGTATTAAAAATATCTGCAAGTATGACAACTCGTCAGTGAGACGTTTGTATGTATCAGCGAGTGCCTGTGTGATTTTTAAGTAAACTTCCCAATGTAAAAAGGAACATCAAGTGACTTATTTAAAGTGTTTGGATTGTATTAGAAGATCTTTTGAGATATTACTGTATGGTTATTATCGTTTCTATTCAGACTAGTTCAATTCTATTCTGTAGTTTTTCGCATTTACATCCGAAATTGTACCTGAACGATAAAAGCTCCCTTAAAAAAGTCTTCGTCGATAATAAACTTAACATCACAATGCAAATTGTACAATATCTTGATCATCAAGGTATTGTTATACAAAACGGTTTTGAATATTGCTTCTTATTCCAAAAATTTGAAACATCACTACACAAATGACGTTAGGCTATAAGGAGAGGCTGTTTTGCGTGTTACACAAGTGGATCACTTTAATGTACTGTTTCGGATACATATAACAATTTCCTTTATACATTTAAAAGTATGAGAAATCAGTAACACACTATATGACAAATATGTATCATTTACGAAAAATTTGTCACACATTCATTAAATGGTTTGCCGTTTACTTTCAGACCAAATTAATATATTTAAACATCAAAACAACTCACGAAGATAAGGAAAAGAGAGAAACACGTAGAAAAACCTTTATTTCGAATGACAGAACTTATTCCATAGATACGTAAAGATGCATTAATTTCATAATTATTCAACTTTAAAAAGAGAAAACAAAACAATTTTTGAAATTAACAAAACCTTTATGACTATGTCTGTCAACTACTACGTCTACTTCACTGCGAAATAAATATTAATGAGAAGTTTCACGGACGCCTGATAAACTGAAACAATATCTTAACTTTTTTTTTTTTTTTGGGGGGCTTTAGGGCTCGTCAACATCAAAGGAATATCTTAACTAGTAAGAAAGGAAGGAAGATGAAATTTAAACAATAATACTAAACAGAAACGGGTATGGCGAGTAATACCTTTGAGCGCTGCACATGACTCAATTTAGTGGAGCAAGCTAAACTCCTCACGACGTCTCGTAGATCAATAGGATGGACCTTCGACGACTGCATTTCACTGGAACAATCCCAACACAGGATGTTTTTCTCCTTGAAAGTGCACAAGTGCAGGAAAATCATTGTGTCGTCTATTGTTTTCTCTTTTATTCTCATGTTATTCACGCGTTTTGTGAGTCATTTTTATATTTCCATTGCTGGCAATAGTAGAAAATCCTAGCACATTTGCGATTTGGTTATTCGGTTTTCTCTACAGTCGTTCTTGAGTTTTATAAAAGTTAAATATTATATACCTTTTCATATCTCTCGATAAAATACTTATTTACAACAATGAAAAAGAACCCAACGCAACTAAAATATTATAACTTTGTGAATTCAGTTTGATTCATATTTACCATTTNGCAACTAAAATATTATAACTTTGTGAATTCAGTTTGATTCATATTTACCATTTCATCAATTTTTTTTTAGCTGAAGTCACCAGATTTTTCCATAACTTATTTATCAACTTTACTTTTAAATTTTCTCAACGGGTTTAATCTTTTTCTCAAGGAAACGAGAATGAAAAAAGAGTGAGAATGCGTATTGATATGAACGGACTTTAATACGAGAAGTTACCGTATGAAAATACAAGCTTACTTTACATTACTTCAAAAATCACTTTTTAAACACATTATTTATTTAAAATTGTTTTGAAAAACGCTGGTTTGCAGCAAATTTACAACAATATGTCTACATATCTAATTAAACTATAATCAACAGTTAGAATAAACGAATTATTTTATCACGGAACGATTTACAAAAATTGTACGTCCAACAACATTCTTGATCTGGATAAATAAATGGGAAATATATCTTATTCTCATTAATTAGCCACTACTTTATACACTTCTCATCTGTTCGTGATACTCTAGTTCTCTTTCCCCCAGACAGTTTGAGTCTCTCGGGAAAGTCAGATAAATTTCTGGTTTTGGAGGCTTCAAGATGAACATATTACCTGGATTACTGAAGGCTGAATATACGTCGGGGGTCGAAGGGCAGAGGACCAATTTTCACAGTTGAGAACCGTCGATACAAACAGTGCTATTTCCGATATAAGCAGTTTTCGGGAAATAAAGAACAGTGTTAAAGTAGGCTTCTGCGACTGGAATCAGTGTAAACTTGTTTGTCCCGGACAAACCAGTCTACAAAAAACAGTGTAATTGAATCATTGGAAAATATAGAAATTAGTAATGAAATATTTTGTAACCACCAATCAGTCTAGGAATATACTCTTTTCTTCCAAAAGTAAAATTAAGAAAATGTAGTACACACAAGTCGCCCTTCTACCAGAATCCCAAAGTACGAAGTGTAACTTAACAGGAAAATAAGAATTGTAGAAGAGTATCGGAATTGATAGCTGCATTTCTACAGACTCTCCTCATTCTTCTTCACCTTCTTCTTGTTCTTCTTCTTTTTCTTATTCTTTACCTGCTTCTTCTTCTTCTTCTTCATTCCTTCAGTTCTTTTCAGAACATAGGGCTTCGGTAAAGGACCTCCATCTCACTCTGTTTTCCGCCAGCGTGATGATACACTTCCATGTATTTCTAATTTCCGGATCTCTCTTTCCACTGTTCTTCACCAGGTTTCTCTTCGTCTACCTTGGCCACGACTACCTTGAGGGTTCCAGCAGAGTGCTTCTCTCTCAATTGCGTCACCTAAGGTATTTATAATTCAATTAAAATGTAAAATTGTGATTCCAAAACTTCACAGTAATAAGAAGTTTTCCGTAGCTATCATACACCCTCTCGAAGTACCTCGCGAGTTGTTTACTGCCTCAAATGCTGGGAAGGTGCGATGCGGAGGCAAACAGCAGAATTAATGCGCAACAGAAGGTATTGCTTTGCAGAATGTTCCATTAATGGCAGATGCATGACGTCACGAACAGAATGCGGTCGCCAATTTCTAGACCTTTATAATATGTGTTAATTACATTATCGGATATTCCATAATTTAAAACATCATTAATAATGAAACACAGCGAGAAGTATGTTAGAATTTTTGAAAAAGAACAGGATAATTTTAAATAAATTATTTTCGGTATTCACAGTATTTCATTGGTTTCGTTTAAATGCTTCAATTAGAAAGTCACTGTAACATGAATAATGTTCTTGAACCAGGAGCATTTTCAATTACATAAAGTCAAATACGGCTTAGAGAAAATAAAAGGATAGTAAAATCTGAACAGATTCTCATTCCTTATTAGAACTTCGAGAATACCATTCCACCACTTAAATGAATAAATAACTTAATAATCTGCCTCACTCAGTCTCTGATCAAACAGAGTGTAAAATTCGTCGTGGGAAAACTCCCGAGTAACAACTAAGCCATTGGTATACACATTAAAACCTGTGTAGTCCGGAATTCTATAATTCTGTAAATGCGGCAATGACCGTTAATTGAAAAAATGCCGTTTTCAAATAACTTTTATACGTCATCGGCGTTTTCGAGACTAATCTCCCCATTGTTTTTTTAAACTAAATAGTATCGACAATTCTTTTTGTTTTTTATGTAAATACGCATGTGTGGAATATAAATGTAAAGGCAAGTATGTGAATATCTCTCGTTTATTCACTGTGAAACCCTCTTTTCAAAACAAACCTCTTTAGTACAGAAAAATCTCTAATCCGACAAGTCTCGAGTCTCCAGAATGATGAATTAAAGAGGTTCTACTGAAGTCAGCTATAAACCAAGTTATACTCAAAGTAATGTAACTTTACCGAAAAAAATGCAATACTGCTGCCTAACACGAAATGCCAACTTCTATAAATTTAACAAATATCCGAATTAATATTGATAGTGGTAAAAGAGACTATTACTGTAAAAAAATACAAGTTTATAAAACAAACTAAAACACAAGGTAATATTGGTTCCACATAGAGTTCGTACGAAAGTATCGATACCGAGTAAGTATCGATACTTTAGCTTTCGATACTCGATACTCAATACTCAATACTCAATACTCAGGGTCGCGGTATGGATACTTTTGGCTTCGATATCCGATACTTCAAAAAAAAATTAAAAATTAAAATCGAAATAAGAAAAATTGAAAAAAGAAATTCCGGATCTAGAGGAACGCTGGCGGTGATGGTGGATCCCAAGGAAAAATGCACATACAAAAAGGTTTAGTTTCTACAAACAATAACAACACATATGCTGAAATTCACACCAGATATGTCTGACTGAGACTTGCTGCCAACGCATCATCGCAACTGTCGCCTTCCCTAAATCCTTTCCTAAAGAGAACGTGTACAAAATATGTCAGCGGTGACCCTCAAGATCAATAGCTGTCCGGTAACATACAAGTCGACAACTGTAGGCGCCCACATAGTGCACGTGGTAAATAAATTCTGCAATTCATAAAATAGTTGGACAAGAGAGGACCACAACCGTGCTTCGTGACAGCGTTTCCGAGAGAAAAATATAAAGGAAACGGGTAATGCATTTTTAATAATTAAAAATATTTTATTTTTTATTAGCGTATTTCCGAAAAATTCGACTATTACAATTTATAAAAATTTTTTAGGATTATTGTATACTTCATAATATAAAATGAATTAAATAAATATCCCGCAAAATGAGTGCGTATGGAAATTTTATGACAAGTTCAATAGGGACGACGCTAGATGCAGATAGTGTTTCAAGCATTTAAGGTCATCAGGAAACAACAAATTTGTTGAAGCTCGTAAAGAGTAATCAAGGAGTAATCGAAAATCATAAAAGCAATACAGCGAACATCCAACCTGTCACAAAGACATTATCCAAATTTGTTTTGTAATATACGAAAATTCAATTAAAAATAAGTATTAATTCATATCTCTAATAATAAATTTATTTCTAAAAAATTATCTTACTTCATTCGTAACGATACTACTCGCCCGATATCAAAATCACTTTCAAAATCGAAATATTTTCTTAAAATATAAACGATGTAAAAGGTATTTATCAGCCGATACCTATCCGATACTAAGCACATTCAGCATCAAACGATTTTTCGCAAAATATTAGTATTTCAATCTTGTTGACAAATGGATCTTATTCAAAATGCTATTTGGAACATATCTATTAAAATCATCGTTACTTAATTCTAATCAGTATTTATCAGCCGATACCGATACGTTTGGTATCGATAGAAAATTAAAATTTTAAGACTTGTGACACATGGATCTGATTAAGTTTGTTAAGATGAACAATCCTAGCTATTAAAATTTTCGCTATCTCGTTCGAGTCGATATTTATCTATGCTGAATAATTTCGGTAGAGGTATTTTTTTCTTAAATTATTCATTTGTTTTGCTACTTTTGAATCACTTGCAAAAAATATTTTATAAATTACGTTTTTTATATACCTAAATATGACTATATTTATTGTAATGCGAGGAATTCATATTCAAAATGCTATTTATGATACTTTTACTGAAGTACTCGATACCGAGTAGTATCGATACTTTTGAGGTATCGATACTGTTGTGTCGATATCTGCGTCTCTCCAGTCGCAAACAAGAAAAGTTGACTGTAGTCAACTCTTGGCTGACTAGTCAACTTCACTCGGAAACGCGAATAGAATGCAAATGTGGTCCAGAAGTCGACGATCCAGTTCGCGCATGCGCGTTAGGTAACTGAAATGCTTTCTGTGAGGTAAACGGTCACAATATGCCTAATAAACTATGTATTACTTTGGGATTCTTCTAATTCGAATACCTCGACTCATCCTCAGTCCAGCGCGATTCTTCTGCGTCTACGTGACACTATCGATTATTCTGACTGCGCTCAACTCTCCTCCTCAGCGAAGTTGACTACAGTCAACTTTTTTCATGAATGGAATGCTCGCAGAGTTGACTGTAGTCGACTACAGTCGGCAGTTGGCGTAACTGCAAAGCCCCAACCTAGTGAATACTCGGTATCGATACTCTAGGTCGATGCTTCGAACCCTAGTTCCACACGTTCGATGCACACGAGCGAGTGAAGTGAATTGATGACCGATGTCGGCGTTAGATTTAAGTTTAAAGAAAATTCGAGAGTACCGCCAACATAATGCGAGGTACATTTATCATTCTTCTTACGGACGATGCCGAAATAAAAGCGTTGGCAACACTGTGAACAAACCTTGTTCCAACATCAAGCAAGCACAATAAATAACTTGTTAAGAGAGCAGTTGCAAACATCCTATAACCACGTCGCGGACAATAAACTATTAAACACAGTGGATTCCCGTCCATGCCTTTTTTTTTTCTTCAGGTTGCATATTCTGTGACAATAGTTACGTGACTTCGAATATACTTCGAGGCGAATGACAATCGTCGTTGTGGTGACAGGTCAAGCTTCGCTTTCCCGACACCGAAGTGCTCTGTATCTAATCGTGTTTTCCCGCACTCTCTCTTTACATGCACCAGACGACACACGCGCGCAGGACATCGCAGAAGGGAAATGTACAAAAATTGTGTTGTGTCTTCACTTAGATTTTGGGTGAGGGTTCAGGGGCGTAATTATTTACGAGACTTTCTTTAGTACTTTTCTACTTGTAACGGATTCCTGAGAACGCAGAAACTTTTTAGTTCATTTGTTTATTCTTAGTAATGATGTATGCGTTTCAAGTTATTTTAACGAATTTATTCTTACATAGATTCACCTGCCAGAAGATTGAGGGAGTAATTATATAATTGGAAATTAACCGTGATCATGAAAGTCTAACATTCCTGATTTCCGTACGAGATGATACAAAAAACAGTCATATTCTATATACTCGGTTACCGGAGGAAACATTTCTTTTCACCTCGCAAGTCCCTCAAACTATGACGTTCCGACGGAAATCTATATTCAAAGAAGTTCCATACAGATAAAACTTAGCGTTTCGTCTGATTTAATGTTTCGGAAATAAAAGTCCAATAAGAAATCATGTATGAAATCATTTGTAGAAAAGCGTCTGATATCGACAAATCGTTTATCACAAACAAGAAAATATTTCGTCCATCTGCGGAGGTAAATTCTAATGAAGTTCATCAAAGCCGGTCTGCGTACAGCACGCACAATCATCTGGAGTCACAGTATGACCGAAAGCATGTATCCTATTTGTATTTCTTAACAACATAAACCAAGTAGTTAATATCTACAAAGAAATTCACTTTCAGTATAATTCGCGTACAAAATATAATAATTGAAAACATGGCCAAACTTTGTCATATACGCATAAACAATGTTACAATATTTTTCGTAAATGGTGCATCGTACCACGATGCGTTTGAGCAACGTGTTAGTATATTTGATCTATATTAAAATCGGTTAATTATTTTTTATTTATTTTTTAGAAACATTTAGTTGTGTACCAGAAGTAAATTATGTCGAAATGAGTTGTTCAGAAATAGACCTCCATTCCAAATTAACCTAATTCTCGATTTGGCTCTGATTTATGTTGTGTTGGAAAGTTATCGAAGGAACACGACGACTTAACGTTTACACGCAGAGGACATTTGAGAATAGGTCTCTTAAACCCGGTTCACAATGATCTGGAGAATATTTTTGAATGGGTAGTGTGGTAATACAACGTTTCTTGTACAATACTTTTGCGTATTGGAAAGTAAATAGAGTTTATTACTCCGAACAATGGAACAAACTCAAGTTTCAAGAATAATTCAATTCGATGATTGGATGACTGAATATATTAAATGTTCGCATACGCAAATTAAATCTACCACACTTTGTATATTATTAACCTAAACCATTTTATATTAATAAGAGCTAAAACTATTAAAATTTCAAATCTGTAATAGAAAAATACTTTTAGGAAATTTAAAGACGCACTCTTACAATTAAGGCGAATCAACTTCTACAAACAAATCGTGGTAGATGTATATAATGTGTGTATGTAGGTAAAATCGTATAAAAGTAAACTCACACTCACATTTTATGATTTGCCGGATGTGTCAGTTTTACCAAACTTTCGCCTCCTCGTAGAGATACGGAATGAAACACTGTGTCCTTCACACACGTGAGTTTGGAGAATTCCGTTCTTAGCATTCTCCAACGGTCGAGTGATCGCGGTAAAAAAAATCGTTCCGCTCTCGTAAGAACTTTGATAACGAATGGTAGAACCGGTGCGCAAATAAAGTGAAAACCAGAGGTCATTACAGCACTTTCTTTGTAATAAAGATTGCTGTACCCAGAACACAATACACAGAACACTCTTTCCGTTTCGAAAATTACACTGAGCTCAGAAAAAGTGCATTAAGATTCACGGCAGAGAGTTTTCTACAGAAGTAGGGAGAGAAGTACCTACTGCGAGGCTGAAGTGAAATGATAGAGGAACAGAGATTCAACGTCTATCTTGTATACTCCATATGAACGTGTGAACAAAAATAAAACCTTAAGGAATCCTTTTAAATTAAGCAAGCAATAATTGCATTAATATACGTACGTTTAATTATGGATTTAGTTTTCTCGGGAAAGATGGTTTTGATCAAACTCACAAAACAAAGTTTTCTCGGAGGTTTCTGCAACAGGAGTCTTATGATACTGTCCTAGGCTATCCGGTTATGTCTTAGGCTATCCGGTTATGTCTTAGGCTATCCGGTTATGTCTTAGGCTATCCGGTTATGTCTTAGGCTATCCGGTTATGTCTTAGGCTATCCGGTTGTCGACGCGTCTCGATACTCACTCGATGTTTCGGCTGCCATGCAACAATCTTCCTCAGAAGTGACGAGGTCACTGGCTGCGGGAGTACGGCTCCCTTCTAAGAAGTTCCTTTTCCGTGATGGCAACTCATCGATGTACAATTTTTTTTCTTCTTTTATTTAAAGATTTTTAAATTTTGATAGTGCTTGAGATGAGGATGTTTGATATGCCCCGCACCCCACCCGAACCCAACTACAACAGTTACAGAATAATAATGATAATAATAATAAATTTACAATCAAAAATGTAGTTACAAATAGCATGACCTCGTGCGGGGCAATAAACAAGTTACAGTTTTTTTCCTTCTCTGGCGCAGACTACACCAGCGTAATTTATGCATCAATTTAACAATTAGTGGTTGAGACTCTGGAGGGTTCGAAGGGCGTCAGAGAAACATGCGCATAATGTGTGAATGAAGATCACCTCCTCCTCCCTCACCCACGGCGCAACAATCCCCTTCGACGTCCTCTCACTTGGCGTGGGAGAACGAAAGCGGAGGGAAACGGGGGCTAATTAGGGGCTAAAAGAGGGACGCGTTCCCCACCCTCGTGACCCAGAGACACAGCTCGCATCCCAACAGCACAGCGCGAAGCGAGCGACGATCCGTCCCTCTCGGCCGCGAAACACTTTTCCTTTTGACGGAGAAACCGCGAAAGAATTATCAGGTTCAGAAGTCACTTAATGAGGTGCATCTAAGTTTTTTTACGGAAATTTTCTAGTAGTATACCGGGTGTACATTTTCTTATTGTAGTATTTGTAAGCGGGAAATGTAGCTTAGTGCTATTGAAGCTTATCTACACGGTACGATAGGAGGTGGATGGTAGGGCTATTGTTAGTATTTGGGCCGGTTATCTGGGTTTACAAACAACTTCGCCTACGTGGATGGATTAGTAGGAGTAGTTAGTAACAGTACGGGTTATTGATACTAGGAGGAGCTGGTTAGAGGATGCAAGGTTCGCTTTTCAGTAGTCACAGCTATATGAACAGGGACATTGAAGTGAAAATATACAATTTTTTCGGACACCGTCGGAAATTGATTCCTGTGTGACTTGGTAGTGAGCAAGCATGCTACCTCGTTAGCCACCGGGGGAGTAATGTTTTCGAAAGTGTTTAAAAGTGATTTCTGATTCAAGAGTTTCCGGAATACTGACCGTATTTTTTCGAGGAATTTATAACGTTCTGTCGAATTATAGAAGGAGTATTTTTCTTCACTTTTCGCTTTAAACAAATACGTTTAATAATCGAAGGTCACGTAGTAGTAGAGTTACTTTAATAGTTACGATTTATAAACAATACTTTCTAAATAATTTATAATTTGATAATAATACATTTTTCTGAAATAACTTTTTTGTGTTTTATTAAATAGCGAACTATTTTTATTCTGATCTCCTGTGAGTGGGCGGAGATGTTAAATCGCCTGTGCCTTAGTATAGATCGGAATTAATGGAATGGTTCCTTGCTTGCTTCCGGAGAGTGAATTAGTTTACTATCATCCACGTAATTAAACGCATTTTATAACTGCTTTTTGACAATAAATTCATTTGATCGCTATAAGAAGAAAAATATATGCACCTCTGCGATTTGACTAACTTCGAGTGTTAGCATCAGTCTGAAGAAAAGTCGATTCTTTCGCCCGTGGTTCGAGCGCGTTCGTCTGCGATGCAAATAAGTAAATCGCTACCGGAAGCCAAGGCCCCGGATGAGCGTTACGTCACTCTGTACACGAAGCGTGTTTCCTACGATGTGTAAACTCTTTTCCTGAAGCGAAGGAAGGAAAGAAAGAAAGAAAAAGAAAAACAAAAGGTGCATTAGGAATGCGCAAGTGAGCGAGTGGAGGTTTCTCCGCTGGTCGTCGCTTCCTTCGCGTAGCAGCCGCCGCAGCAGCGTCCTGAGCCTTTCACAAGACGTAGTGAGCGTGGAATTAGCTCAAAGCTCGACGTTGACACGCTCTCAACCAGCAACTCTGTTCTGCAAACACAGGAACTTCCACGAACCGTTTCCTTGCGTACGATAGGATAAATACATATTCATTTGCGACCTTATTTGGACAAAAACATATTTTATAGTGTTTTTACTGAAACACTAAAAAAAATTATTGTACGTCCAAAAGAGGTCGTAAGTGATCGATTACATAATGGTTGTTAGTAGTAGAATTAGCATGACTGAATAATTGAGGTATGTAAATGGAAAACGCTGTAAGTGTACAAAAACATGTTTTTTTTACAAAAGAGTCACATAAATTGATTCAGCTCCATAATTGGTAATTAAAATTTTGAACAAATAAAAGTCATCATATATAACTTGTTTGATGTTGCAACAAATAGTACTTTCAAAAACTAAAATTATATTCAAATTTAACGTGTTCTGTTGAAACCATTGTTAGTGCCAAATAAGCCTACTTAAAATTTGGAGAATGTACGAAATGCTACGTGTTATTTCCAAAAACGCTCCAACACCACGGATAATAGTCCCCAAAATATGTGACATGCCTAATAACCATTTTACCTTCCGTTATGACAAATTATTTAAAAAAAATATTATACTTTACCCAATTGTCTTTGCATAATGCGTGTTAGCCTCGCGTCAAAGTATATGCCCACGCTGCGTCTTTTGACCGTCATAGTAATTAAAGTATCAACGGGAGAAACTTAGATCTTAAATTAGTTTATTGTCCTCCACGTGGTCATGCGTAGTTTGTACTGTTTTTTGACAATAAATTTATTACCACAGCCTAGGAGAATATTTTCCGCACATATAATTTTTTTTTGTTCTTAGAACGTTTATTATTTACTTGCCTCAATTATATTGTGATGGAAGTGTTGTTGCGTTTAGGCTAACCCGCAAAATACGCCAGTATTAGCCTATACATTATTCTAAATCCTTGAATGAAGGCCGAAAACCAGATGCATGACATGAGTTGTGATCGCGGACAGGTAATGGCCATGAGCACAGTCGTTGACAGAATTATCGAAACCGTGAGCAACTAAGTGAATTGCGTCCCAACAATGGCGGATTTATGGGGGCTCTAGCCCCCCCCCCCCCCCCCACCACCACCACCACCACCAGGGGACCAGAGCTCTCAACAGATAAAATTAAAATTGATAAACGGCATATTTTGTAAAAGTGTTACAAGATTATTAATTGTTATTAGTTATAATTGTTATTGTTATTAATAATACCAGATTGTTAACTGTTAATAATTTATTTGATACATTTTATTTAAAGGTAATATTTATAAAATTTGTGTTGTAAAACCATATTTTTAAACACAAATGCCTCCCGGTTAGCCCCCACCTCCCTTCATTACGGTCTGGATCTGCCACTGCGCCCCACGAATCATGTTTACTCTTTAACAATAGCCCTAGGGTAATTTATCCACTGAAATAGAGGGCTCATACTTAAAAACCAATATATCATTCTTTAAAACTTGAAAAACAATTTTCGCGCCCGGTCTCTGAGCTGGTAGGCCTTGGAGCATTTTACCCCCAACCCAAAAATTAAATTAAGTAAACAAATGGGTATAGTTTCAGTTTGTTTAATGACAGAAAAAAGTAAACCCTGGTACATGAAAATCATATGACATCAATATGATACATAAATATACACAGAGGAAGTAATTGAAATTATATTCCCATTTGATTACCACGGTAACTTTCAAATTAAAATGAATGCCATTTTCGTCAATGTAATTGTAAATTTTCTTCTCTCTTTGTATTACATTGGCGACCGTCAGATGAAGGAAAGAAAAGTGGGAGGGAAATTGTATTTTGAAGAATTTTCTATTGTCTATTTAAACTGGAATGTGTAGAGGCTCCTAGGGACCAGATGAAACCTAATTTTTACGTTTATGGATTGGGAATAATTGGGAGAGTTTTCAAACTCATAACTTTCAACCAATTATTAATTTTTTATTATGTTATTTAGCGTGGAAGGGAATAGGCAAACAAGAAATAGATTTATCTCACGAAGCTCGGCGATTGTTCATTCTGATGTTGAGAGGAGCAGCTGTTTGCGACATTACGAGTTATCCATGACGATTCATGTGTTTACATCAGCTCATCTCGGACATCATGAATATCATTCTTATTCCCTTTATTTCGGTAAAAATTTCAACAATACTCGTAGAACTTATGCGAACAATTCGTACACACACAAAAAATGAGTTGAAAGTATCGAATTAATGAGTTTAAAGTGTATAAGAAAGAGTGTTTTGACCATTCATACATTCATTTACGTTCAGTAGTAAAGAAGTTTTCTTCACGAAAAATATCCTCAGCGAATTAGATTTATGGATGGATTATCCTATTTGATCCTGTACGTGGAAGCTGTCCTAGGAGACGCCCACGGTCGCTATATACAAATCCAACCAGAATGCGCGCGTGCGTCTTGAATACACCGAGGTGCTTTACTCGCACACCCGGAGGCCGAACCCTGCGGGACGCCCCGACGAGGAAGTGGAGCGGAGCGGAGCGTTGGGCTGCTCCGCAATCGACGGCCCCGGTTTCGATCTCCACTTGCACCACAAGGAGTATCATTCATTACACACGAATGTCCAGTTCCCGACAGCTCATGTCTCACTTCTTGCACTCAAACATGACGTTCTCTTGCATTATTTAACCAAGTTTGCTTCTCTCGTCAAATCATACCTACGCGCTCATATCTATGATATGTGATCGAGAATATGACAGTAATTCACAATTTTTGATCATAGTTGAACTATGATCAAATATCTATGACATCGGTCCTCATTGACAGAACCTTTGATCGTATCTTTCATTATATATTTGATCATAGATATGACACAGAAATATGACCTATAATACCGGCTTTAGATTTCAATTAAAACTCACGGAAACTTAAAAAACAGGGTCACCAAAGATTTGAAGGCACCTCATTTTACGATTACATTTCTTATGGAAAAGAAACCATTTTAATAGCGTACATTTGATTACCTTGTATTAAACGCTGCCCTCCACAAATACATTTTGATGAAATATTTCAGATCTAGAACTATTTTGTACATAATTTGTATCATTGAAAAAATATGAAGGGGTTTTAAGAGACAGTATTAGAAATGGATGATGACTGAAGGTGTTATAATATCAATTGAATCATTTTGACATGTTTACAACAGCACGAGTCATCTACGATTCATCTGCTTACATCAGAGCTCACATAGGAAATTGTGATATTCTCTCAATTTAGGGAAAAATTTCAACAATAGTAGCAGAATTTGTGTGAATAATTCATATACACATACAAATTAATGAGTTTTATTTATATCCATTCCATTAGAAATTACATGAGATTTTTTTTAGTGTACCTTCAGAAGTTTTATCCATAAGATCGCGTACGATATCCAGGTTGTTCTATTCAAATATTAGCCTCACAAGGTTCAAATTTTACCGATACAAAATAACAATGATAATAATTTCTTTTTGTCAAAACCGTAGGTACATGCTGCGTATAACCACGTGGAGGAAAATAAAGTAATTTGCTCTCCGGAAGCATTTTATTTTTTATTTTTTTCTTCTGTTTATCCCCCCGGCATACCGACCTTCCGACCATTACCAGGGCTTTATCTCTCTCATTCTTTCTTCTCATGTACTAATCTCTCAACCGTATTTTCTCTTATATTTCTCAATTTCTTCAATGCAACATCATATGGTTATTTATCTATCTTTTCCCTCCGTGTCTTTTTCTGATTTTCCTTGTTTTACTCCTTATTTCTCTATACCTTATTCCTTCCCTCTTCCTTCCTTTTCCTTTGATTCTGGCTGTTCCCTCATATGCTTCTTGTCACTTTTGTTTCTGGCTGTTCCTTCATATACACTACAACTCCCCCCCCCCTCCCCCAATCCCGAGAAGGCGGGGAACTTACTACTATCTAGCTATGTAATTTCCTAATTTCCATAACTACATTGACATAATCTTCAAACTTCTTGTCTGCATCCTTATCTGCAATATAATACATCCAATGCTCATCAGTATATACTTCTTTTCTCTTTAATTCCATCATCCATTCCCTGACTTCCTCCCTGTAATTCGAACCCTGCCCCAACTCGTGCAGAGACTGTACGTGTGGATTGCGGATGGCGTGTTTTCCGCCAGCGAGGGAGAGCGAGCGACCTGTTGCAAATGCGGAGCAGTGTGGAAGGGAAGAGGAGCGTAGGCGTGCAGCAGGAGGGCGTCGGCATCGACAACTCCCCTCCCTCTCCCCCTTGCGCCAACACACACACCCCACTTCTGGTGCACAGCGCGTCGCTTGTCGTTGCGCAACACTTTGAGGAGGCGAGGGAGGCGGCGATGACTGCCATGTGGAGCAGTTCTACGCCTCTTCCTCAAGTTTTCTAAATTTACTAGGTGCCAGAACCCAACTATCAAAATTCAAGGGCCATTTTAGTATTTTTATTTTTTACTTAAATCATTTTCAATTCAACGTAAATCTTTGAAAGCAAAACAAAGAAAAAATCAAATACAATTCTTATGTTGAAAAAAAAAATTGCCAAAAACGCAACTTTTATTATATTTTCTTTTTACGTTTCATTGTTCATTTGGTTTTCATTCTATTGTATACAATGGACCCTCAAAAATTCGTTGGTTGAGTCGGTGTCATTTGGGGCTTCCCAGGTTCTGAACACGTGGACCTCTCGGGTGCTCTTGTCATTTGCAAACCAGCGTTTTGACGGGGAAAAAGAGCGATGATATTTTTCTTTAAATGTAGTAAGAGTTCCGGTAATAACAAAAATGTTGTATTGTGCATTACACTGAATGAAGGTCTACCTGTTGAAACACGTTTTTATTATAGTCCGAGTGTATTGAAATTGCGTCTTCAAAATGTTTACCATTTTATTAAGGTATCACTATCGTATGAAAAATGATAAATCTTGGAATTGGCTTCGGTGCTTTACCTTACCAATAGTACAATCCTACGCAGTATATGAGGAGAAATGTCTTCTAAACTTACGCGTCATGAAATACGATAAAGCGCGACATAATTCGCGACGAACGTGCAACGGAAGAGAGAAATAATCGGCTTCCAGATATTGAAGTGATGAAAATCTACCGCTCCAAAGACGGAGTAAATGTCACTGTTTGTATTAATAAATCCAGAAAGGTGCTTGAAAAAGTGTTTATGAAATTATTGAATACATCAACTAGGTTCGGGAGTATCGCCAATGAATTTTAGAGAACAATTTTAAAAAGCGGCATAGTATTAATGAACAAATAATAAACTAAGTTTAAAGGAAAGCGACACAAAAGCGGTATCCAAACCCGTGTGATTTAGATATCGGACGATTTCTGGAGAACGAGTGGATGGCTGCGAATGGGAGAGGTTTCATGTTGTAGAGAACGAGAATATTGAACATTAATTAAGAGAATACCTACCATAATGCAAGGCAGAAAAAAAAAAGTTTCACTTTGAACGTGAAGATTCTACGAACGATCACATACAATTTAGTGCATCAACACCATTACTTGGAAACGCTTCGAATCTAGTCAACTTATATTCAATGGAAAACCAATTCAATGCAGGGGCGGATCCAGGATTTTATTTTGGAAGGGGCCCATAAAGATAAATTTCAGAGTGAGCAAGTCCCTCCGCCGAAAATTTTTAAAATAGATATCTTGAAATTGCAACTCAAGACATTTCTTTCCATAAATAACGAATGAACGTAAATAGCAGCTCTCATAAATATCCCTCAAAAATTACTTTTTTGAAACACTTTTTACTTTGACCATTGCTTTCAACCTACGGTATATTTTAACATACGGATTCTTTTTCGAATTTAAAAAACTTCCTTTTATTATTACTATTTCTACCTCTTTTGGGAGGGACACGAACCCCCTGTACCCCCCCCCCCACTTGAATCCCCCACTAGCTTCATCAACTAGTGAATTTCACCCTCTCAACTACGTAGGACGATCGTAGTTAGAGCCTGGAATATAAGAATGTTTGTTCCGATGAAACAAAAAATGTGCTACGACTTTACGGAAAATCACGTCCATCCAACAACAACAACAATAATAATAATAATAATAATAATAATAATAATAATGTATTAATTTGCAAGCGAGCAATGGTCGGTGGCAGATGGTAAACGTAATAGACATAATAAGAATATACACAATACAATAATGCGGAGTTCAAAAAAGAATCTCGCCCAAATATCTATAAAAAACACACAAACGGAATAAAATGCTTAGAAAATTAGTACACAAGAAGCGAGAAAGAAAATACATCTAAGGAATTAAAAAATTAAATTAGCCCCATATGTGTGTATATTCACACACGTACAGAAACACATTTTCACTTAGAAACAAATACAGACACACTCATACGTACAAATACACTCATACGTGCAAGTACGCTTCAATATACACACATATACCATTACTCCTCCTTTAACCTTCATGTAAAAATAATTCCTATAATATAATTAAAAGAAATTAATGACTAAAAAACAACGCTAAAACAGGATTGTTGTGAACAGTGAGCTAGGAATAAGTTTCACTTCCTGTATTATTTTCGAGATGTACGCAGTTATCATTGCGCCGGAAAAATAATGAAACACGTTTATGTTTCGCTGCAGACGGCCGTAGTGAGTTTATTCTGCCCTTCTCTCAATTTATGACTACATTTGCAGATGAAGGGCCGTATAGAACGTTGAAGCATCTAAGTTGCTTGAACGACAAAGTTTGACAGATTTTCACCTGAACGTGCGAAAGGTTTCATGCAATAAAACAAAATTAATACGAAAATAGCAAGTACAAAAATAATGGAAAATCTTACTACACTGAAAATCGAATTATACGTGCTTGTATCCGAAGGTGTATGTACTACGTATACTCACTTACTTCTTTTCTTCCACAACATACAATCAATCAAAACTTTAATTTTTCACGATACGTTTTTGGGGAATGGTTTGGGAAATTTAACAATAATATGCCAACCACAACAGTTCTGCCGCTCCTTCCATAAAATATTAACCTAAAAGAATATAATATTTTTACCCTCTCCTAACCTCCGTTCTTTGCGACGTTGTTCTGATCGAGCTCCACAACCGCCCAATTCATTGGAAGCAGCAACTTCTGGTTCCAAGAGTGACATGATGCATAAGAAGTCGAATCGTGCAATGCGAACGGGGGCAATGGCCGACCTCGCGACTCCTCCCCCATCACCACCTCCGCCTTCCACGGCTTCACCACCTCCGCTCTTTCACGAGATGCGTGGATTCACGCCCTCCGTGTGTTATTAGGATGGTCACCCTTCACGATCATTTCGGGACAGTACGTATAGGATCTCGAAGACAAGTCATAATGACAAAAAAAATATTCGTCGTTGTCACGAACCTTCATTGAGTACATTGATTAGGCTTACCCTTCGAAAAGGAGCCGAAAATTAATTGATATTAACTTGACAATTATTTATCCCAGTATTTTAAATTTGTTTCTTATGTCACGCTGTTTAGTAATTAAAAAATGTTTAACTAATAATTTTATTTAGATAAAATGTTTAAATCACGACAATATAAAATCTGTGAAATTTTGATGAAGGGGGTCAGTTTCCCCGAGTTTTAGAAAGAATAGGTAATCAATGGTTGATTTAATGCCAAAAAGTAATGCTCGCGAACACATCAAGCAAAGTTTCATCTTTTTCAGCATTTCGGCTCCTCAGTTTCAAAGACGAATCTCAAAATGCACATTTATTTCAATTTCATGACCAAACCATTGGCTCAGCTTGCTCTAATAACCTAATTACATAAGCCGCTCAAGAAGCGACAAAGATTTCATTCGAAAGTAATTCTTCCAAAAGTCGGTTTACATCAGCAATGCTGTGCTTTATTTCAGAAGCTTCTCATCAACCAATAATGGAACGAAAGGAAAAAATATATTTGACGGTTGACAACAAAGGCATAATAAAGGCGTAATACAAGATACCATTCTCAAAAATGCAAAAATTGGGGATATTAGAAAATAACAGGAATTCCGTCTGTAGGAGATGAAATGAATTCCGTTAGGTGATTCTTCAGTTACTCTTCTCGCCACCCGAAGCGCTGCCCGATAGCCAGTAGAGGCGGAAGTGACGAAACACTTCCTGTGAGTGGAGACGGAATGAGGATTCAAAGAGGAGGAGGAAGATTAGAAGAAAGAAATAGGAGAACAATGGACGCTTCCATCACGAGCATTTGCTATTCCATTCTTAATCCGTTAATCGAGAAATTCTTTTAACGATCCTTTTCACACTCGTACTCCGAATGAAATAATCACCTATAGTTCTGAGCTCATATTGCTACGAAACGGTCGAGCCAATTTAATTCGTATATATACTTTACTAAATAGTCTTCACAATTTATTGCGGGTGACTCAGAAATTTCTTACTATCACACATTAAAAAGTTACCGACGTTGGGTTAATTAATCCTTGAAAGCATTATATGTAAACTCATACTTAATACTGCCAGAGTAAATGGTTTTCCATTTGAAAATTAGGGACGTAAAATAATATTCGTTCAATTAATGATCACGAACGAATGATTCCCATTACTTAGATCCAAAATACCAAACTGGATAAAACATCGATTTTTGGTATTAAAAAAAAAGTGGGCACGAATAATGTGGGCACATGTGGGAAATTGAGAGGGTATGTGTTCGGAATAAGAGCAGTATTGCCAACACCAGCGGCAGCGTGTGAGAGAGAGGATACGTGGTGGAAGGGGGGGGGGGAGAAATGTCTAGAACCAACAACGAACACTAGTGAACGTTTGAAATTAATGAAGTCAGAAAATAAAATCCGTGTGGAAACGGAAGGCGAAGGGGCGGTGTAGTGGTTAACACCATTGTCATCAAAACAGGAGTCCCCAGTTCCATTCCAGGATCGTCGTTTTCATCTGACTGAAAGTTAGAACATATCTTCTCCACACGGAAGAAATATATTCAGAAGGTGAAAATTTTGGTAATATTACGTATTATATAAATATAATGTTACTGTGTTGTGTAAAAATCGTGATAATTTTACAGTACAAAAAGAGAGTCTAGTGACGAAGATTCGCAAGCAAGTTGATCGAAAATAAATTTAAAAAAAGTATTACAATATTCTCTATCGTTTACTATCATGTAGCCAATTCGTAAAGATCCGAAGAGATCTAAAAATAAATCACACTCCGTGTCATTGGAAAGTTAAAAAGAAAAAGTATTATAACAACAACATTCCCGAGACGTTTGCTCTCCTCCGCGGTCCAAAGAGACGCATCTTCTCCCGTCTCCTACCAGCACCTCGTGGCGCGGCGCGTGGATGCGATTGCAGCGAGAGGGAGCGAGAGCCAGCGCTTCAGTGCCCTGCGGTTGCAGACGCCAATACTCGCGTGGGACGCGCGGAAGCGAACGGAGAAAGGCGCGGTTCCCAAGTCCTCGCCCACGTCCTCACCTCAACCGCTCAGAGCTCTCTGTTTAAACCATATGTTCGAGACGATTCCAGTGTTGCAGAATCTCGCAGAGTCTTCCAATGATGTAGACACCTTCCAATGGCGCAGGGACTAGCGTGTTTGCTCGCCACCTAGACACTCCGGATAAAATTCCCGGCGGGGTCAGAAAAAAATTTGTAACTTTCAACTTTAATGTCCTAGTTTACGTGTAGCTGCGACTACTGAAAAGCAAACCTTCCTTCCTTTATCCAGCTCCTCCTAGTATCAATAAATCTAACTATTACTAACTACTTCTACAAACCCCTCCACGTGGGCCATGTTGTTGGCAAACCCAGCTAAGCGGCCCACCTATACTAATACCATTCTACCCTCCTACCTCCCGTCGCTCCATGTACATAAGCTACAATGGCACGTACCATTTCCTATTTACAAATACTACAAAAGAAATGAAACAGTCTCTTGCCAGTGTACCACGTTATAACTCATCAACTAACGGCTAGGTGGATGTGTACGGGTTTCAGGAGTCGAGAAGGGGGTTGGTGCAGTGGACAGCATACCTGCGGCCTGAACAGGCAGTCCCGGGTTCGTCGCAATTTTCACCTCGCCGTTGATGATGGAAGTGTGTCAAGTTGTTGGTTTACCCAAGGCCTTCTAATCCCCCCTTACACCGTCCCACGAACATAAGCTAATAGAGCACGCTAGTCCTTTTCGTTCCATTCCAGATCGACACAGACCGATATTTATGCATGATAGGTAATTATTCAAGTCAATATTCCTCTTAACGATGCTACATACGAGTATGATATCGTAATTACGCTAAACTATCACAGAGGAGATTAGGTGTCTGTGTGTGTTATTTTTGTATTAATTTCCATTCTAAAACCAAAGGTATGGATTTTGTAAGACAGGTGACTACATTTTTAATGAAAAAATGATTTAATAAAAAAGAGCGGTATTGAGTGCTACACGAATTTGGTAGAATAAGCCAGAATTCCGAGAAGTTTTTATACTTTTTAAAATTGAATACTGGGATCCAGCTTTAAAAAAAAATGAAATAATTGTTTGAAGCCCTTCACGTACCATACTATATCGCTGGGATATATCTCTAGTCGACGTACTTCAAAGCAAATTTTGATTCCTCCCCAGCAGTAACACTGCACTGAAGACATTTCTTTGGAAGCAATCGAAAGGACTTTTGACAAACTTATCATATTCACAATTTCAGTTGGTGTCTTCCGCTCTAATTCGGCTCATGTTCATTATTTATACAATGAACCTGCGATTCACAGATTCAATTTCAAGGAATTGATGTTGCAATTATGAACGTTACATGATACCAAATGAAGATACAATATAATCCAAGTTGTACACATTAATGCTCAAATCCTAAACGAAAAATGCAAACCAAAACAACAACAAAATCGGCTATACGTCCGAAATAATATTGTAAAATCCTTGATGTTCCCTATTCATACATCGTACTTCTGCTCTATTTTTGTAAATCTTAAGTACACTTTAAAAGAATGTTGCTGATAGAAACAAATAATCATCATAAACAAAAGATTATAATAATTCTCATAAGTTGCTTTAGTAATCAAGCGACATACTTTTTAAAAATTTGAAAATTTTCAAATACTTCACATCACGACGGAGAATATTGATCATTCAATACGTCGCGTACATTGACATGCAATAAAATTAGTTCTCAGTTTTCTGAATGACGAGATTTGTGCGAAAAATATTCCTGTTTCTTCGCTTAAAATCCCGTCTTCGAACGTTGCAAAATTTTCATATATATGGAAATATTTTTTGAAATTTTATATTTGTATATACTATTAATATTAACTAATTTATATTAACTAATATGTATTATTAATATTTATATATAAATACTATTAATATTTCTATATATAATACTAATAATACATTTTCTGTTCATATACGAGTATATGCACGCAAATAATAATAAATTTATTGTCAAAAAACAGTACAAACTGCGTATGACCACGTGGAGGACAATAAACTAATTTACTCTCCGGAAGCGAGCAAGGGACCATCCCATCAATTCCGATCAAGGGCCCTAAGGCAGAGGCGGATTCAAATATATGCTATAGATTTTTAAACTGCTCTGCCCTTCAAGAAATTTTCTTGTGGGATGTGAGAGAGTAAATCCATTTCCATACTTCGCATTTCATTCTACTCCGTGATTTCATTAATATTCCCCTTCCCACTGTCAGACGTTAGCGGATGGGATATGCATCTTGAAACGAGTTAAGGTGGAAATGTTGAAGCTGATTTTCCTGAGCACTACCGTGAGAAAAAGCAACAATGATGTACATGAAAACGTGAAGAGCGTTTAGATGTTTGTGCCACGAAAACACGAAAAGGGAAACTTTCTAAAACGTCTTACGATGACAGAAAAACATGGCAGTGAGAGCGGTATACCACAAGTTTCAACCCTTCACTCCCAGACATTGTATCAGGACTTGGAAGCATAACTTACAACGAGAAGTTGTAATGAGAATGCTTCCAGCAAAACGTTGGAACTAAAGGAAATCTGAACCGTAATAAAGAATGAAAATAATCAAGAGTAGATATGTTGGTACCGAACTTTCTTTTTTCAACGCTCTTCTCAACTCATAGCATCTGTTCGATTTGCGGTCAATTTTTACGGTACTTTCTCTTAAAAATTTGAACTCATGATCATAGTAAAACTGTTTTAAATGATCTTTAATTAGATTAATTAAATCAGTTAATTAGATGTTTATAATTAATTTCGTTTTTTATCCGACAAGATAATAATGAGATAAGTTAGGCAACCCACATTTTCGTACACACATCAGTAATGCGGTTTGCATATACTGGGATCGTTGCGATGATGTCCTCGTGGATAAACGTCTTACGAACTCTTGTGTACACGAAACAGTTGGGTACATTGGAGATACGAGGTAGTTTCAATGCACAAGAACACGAGATAATCCATGATAGCACCTGAAAGGAACGGTCCACTTGAAAGAAGTTAAGGTGCATTGTTATGTACTATACTGCAACTTACAATATCTGTAAAAAGAAATTGGTAATATGAGAAGTTGTTTACAAAATTGACTTTTTATAATACAACTCTTAAAGTAATGTAGAAGAGCGTTGAGTTTTCCTCACAGAATCTTATTTTAAAAGAAACTAATAATGTATATTTCGAAGCGAGTTAGAAATTTCTTCATAGATGTAGACGAAATAATATAATTTGGTTAATACAACTATGACTTTTTCATTAATACATTTTAATAAACACCGAATTACCTATTCTTATTCCTTGAAATTCGGTTCCATGCATACTGTCCTCCAAGTCGTGTGACTTTGACGAAAATTATGCAATATGGCTGCCTAACACGAATTGCCAACTTCTACGAACTAAAGTTATATCCAAATAGATATTAATAGTAGTCACAAAAGCAACTATTTGCTGTAAAGAAATTCAAGTCAATAACACAGCAAACTGACGCAAGGTAACATCCGTTCTACACGCTCGATGCAGAAAGAACAGAATATCGCAACCTGAGCATGTGAATTGAATTGGTGTCCGAGGTTGGCGATGGATTTAAGTTTTCAGAAATTCAAATGTCCTGCCAACGTAATGCGAGGTGCAAACATTATTACTCTTATGGACGATGGCGAAGTAAAAGCGTCGGCTACATTCAGTACGAGCTCTGTACCAATATCAAGCTGAGAAAAAATAAAGAAATTATTTGATACTTTTTCGTCAAGAGAGCTGTTACAAACTGCCTAAGACCACGTTGAGGACAATAAAGTAATTTACTGCGAATAATAAACAAACTAATAAATACGGCGCGTTTCAGTTCTCGTTTTTGTTTTCTTAAGTTTTTTTTTCTCGAAATAAAGAAACAAGACTTCGAGTATAATAATTAAAGAGAAGAGAAACGATAATTCTCGGAAATGAGACTATGCGAGTTAGAAATGTTTTTGAATACGAAAACTATTCCGGAGAATTACATCAAATCGGTGTAGCGCTTCCCGAAAAATGAACTATTGCAGGATTCCCCGGAGGGAAACAAAATTTTCCCTCCTTATCGGCCGTCCTTGAGTTGAGATTATCAGTGTTGGTCGGTCGCCGCAACCCATCGTCTCGACCTGGACGCATTACGAAGTCCTCTGAAGGGATTGAGATTTAAAAGTCACGCGAAGCTACCCAACATGTAGACTATGACGTGTGCCATGTCTTTACATAACCGCAAGAACATCAGCTCGCTCAAGACGAGCATTCTGAGAAAGAGATGTTCTTGAGACATCAGAACTAATTCTTAGTAAGCACATGAAATTACCTACTGTTATCATTACATGGATTCCTGAGACGAAGTTGTTTCGCTGAAATATCCTACTAAATTTCAATAAGGAATCGTAGTCTTCCCCCTTCCAAAGGGTTTTAACAAAATGGAAGAAATTGATTCAGAGAAATTTTTTGGAAGAATAATGGATGCACTCTTATCATGGTATATGCGTTTTCCCAATATTTAAGGTAAGATTTACAGTTGGTAGTCAACACTTCATCTGTTCTCTATTATCTTTCCGTGTCGCAAAGCGGCCAGGAAGAACAAGTTTAAACAATTAATTTTGACTGTATTATCATATTGACCTCCACGTAATTATACGCAATGATGACTAATTTTAGAAAATAAATTATAAAGAGTCCAGTACAAAAATGTAACTTTTAGCTTTCAAGTAAAAGATATAGTAAAATAATAAATTAGAATAAATTAAAAAGAAAATAAGCATTTAAGTAAATTCTTATTTAAGCAATTGTCGTCCTCCACGAGGTCACGAGCAATATTAACAGTTTATTTGTCAACAAATCATTTATGTGACTAACACAAACAATAATATTTACGTTGTGCGACTACAGTTAATTAACTTATTAGCTCAGTCTGCTTGATTCGAGGATGGACTGACAATTATCAAAAACGGATTTCAAAGTCTTAGCAATGCCGTTTCTCCCAAGAAACAAATGGAATATGGCGATTTCTGAGATATGTACTCACGAAACGGAGTTTGTGTGGAAAAACAGAATTGTAACATAATTGTTATTTGTGAGACGGAACAAGACCATTCGAAATCTCTCTCTCGGATGACGTAAGAAGACAAGCAACCGTCTGGCACAAGCAGAAGAGCTATCGCGGCTGACCGCTGACCGCTGCTCGCTCGCTCCCTCGTCCCACCGCTCGGCCGCAGCACTGTCCCCAGTGAGCCAACGGGTCATCGCGGAGCAAGCCCCTTCCCCTCCTACCCCCTCTCTCGATGCACCGACAAACAGTGACGCATCGGAAGGCGACGAAGAGGACGTTGCAGAAGATCCTCATATGTTACTTGCAACATTTCAGGCCCGAACACATACTTTTCTTTCTTTTTTTTTCTGACGGGGGTAGAGGGGGGGGGGAAGATGAAGACGTTTCATCAAAAATTTATTGATTTCAACTCTAGTTATTTGTTCTCGAACTATTTTAAATTTGTTCAATTTTCACTTCATGTTAGTAAATTACTCGAAAATGGTAAATTAGCTTTATTTTACACAGATAAGTTGTTCATTACTATGTGTCAAAATATCGGAGAGGGTTAGAACCGGACTCTCCGAGCTCCCTCCTGGCTATGAACGTGATTGTATTATTAAAATCTGAAAAGGCGAAAGTATGAAAATCGCGTGATAAAAATACAAAAAAGTAAAGAATTCGATTCGAATTTTATGGTAATTTTAACAATAATATAAAGAATTTGTTAAGAATAATTTAAACAATTTGTGTATTACTGTGATAATGAAAAATTTCGTTGCAATCCCTAATTACACAAAATGAAATATATCGTTACACAACTTACAGATAATACTTCGATAATATTTTTGTCATATAACAAACACACTATTGAAACATTATACAGATTGTTATGTAATTATTATACTGTTATGCCAAAGCATAAACAAAAATTATTTTCTTCTCCACTGCCCTGTGTAGTAAAACACTTAACATCACAACAAATGATCTGGAAAACATTTTTCTCCATGATGATAAATTAATTACTTCGTGAGATGGGGAAAAAATTCGGAAAAACACATTTCACGTCAATTTATGTCATCCTTATTAACATTTAAAATTAGAATTTTGAAAAATCCCTTCTTAGTGAGCCTCTACAATACAAAAGCAACACCCCTTCAAAATTTCAAGTTCCTATTTCCAATAAATTTTACTCTGCGTTGGTGAATGAGTGAATTACTGAGTCAATCTGTCATTCTGGACGACACCGTTCATGTATACAGACAGAAAAGCGAGGAACAGTTTCCCTGGACGATCACAGGATCGCTTCCCAATCATCTGCTTTTAAGGTGCCACAGTATTACAAGGAAACGCCCTATTGGTGACTTGAAAATTCGTAAGGAAAGAATGCCACGAAATTGACGACAAAAAAATCTCAGCAGTAAACTTCAAAATGTAAATGTCATGACCTGTATTTGTACTAGATATTTCACCCTATTGTCATATTATAGTGATATCAACATTTAATCAGTACCTCATTTGTTTAACTTATCGTTACTTAATATAACTATTGCTTTTTCTACGATATTGCATACTTTCTTGTCGTCCCCCATGTAGTATGTATATTTACTGTAACGTCATGAAAATATAGTATTTTCACTAGCAAATACAGATCTTAGCACGATTGTGTATATTATCTCTGCATCCCCGTCATGGTCCGGTTTCTTCTCCACTTGTCCTTCGCGTAGAGGGGAATTTATATATAGTCGGGGATGCCTCTCAATACGTTTGTTATTATTACTTATCTCTATTTTTACTGATTTTATAACAACGATTTATTTAGGGCAATAATAGCACGTCTTTGTTAAATACATTCTCTTAGAAATATTGAATCTGCCACTGCCTTTGGACTCTTAGCGGAGTTGATAGGATGGTCCCTTGTTTCCGGACAGTAAATTAGTACATTGTCCCACACGTGGTCACATACAGTTTGTAATTGCTATTCCGACAACAAAATGATGTATTTGTTTAGATCAAATTCACTCCGAATTCAACTAATTTAGGCGAAAAAAGATTGTGCAGTGAATGGATTGAATCAATCTTCCAGCGCTGTCGTGTCGTCTGGGAGAAGGTCATTCACCTCGGCAGTCGTGGACGGTGTTTCCCTGTGCGTCGGAAGAAAGAGGAGAAGAAGAGGAAGGAGGAATAAGGAAGAAGCAGAGGGTGGTGACGGTGACGAGCGACGGCGGCCCATCGACCTGATTACCTCATTTCTGCCTTTATCCTCTCGGTGCCATACTGTGTCACTCACCCTGCGCGTCCCACGCCTGTCTTGTTCAGTATCACCAAAAAACTGGGAAGCACCTGAATTTGCGACGCAATTTGAGGATGTTAATTATACTCAAACTATAATCAACATTATGCATATACTTATCTTCACCAAATGTGGCAACACGAAATATGTGATAACTTTCGGTCAGACTAGTCGGGAATCGAACCCGGGATTCCTGCATTAATCACAGGGGCGCAAACCTCTACACCATCCGTTCACCTTCCACAACTGTACACCATGATCCCGGGGTTGCGTCTGGACGTAAATTATCATGATGGATGGATTTTCATATGACCGAAAGTTATCAAATTATCAACAATGTTGTGCATGTATTTATATAGTGTTTCTACTTGTGGAGACGATGATTCTAATATGAGTGAGACAAAGGTGACAAGTGGGAACGCACGCACTTGTCACCTGGGTTCACTGGGGGGTGTCCCCGCTCTTCAGGAGTATCAATCTGAATGGAAACGGGGTACAAATGTGTCAACACCTCTGCGATTAAAGCAAGAGCTACAAGGTTCAATCCCCTGCTCGTCGCCATTTTCATCCGGCTTCGGTTTTCATGAATCTAACATTGACTGACTAAGTATCTCTTGACTCAGAGGTGTGTAATTACAATTTCATTGAAACCTGACGTTCAAAATAGGGAATCACCTCGAATATACCCCATAAAAAGCTTTGAATTGCGAATAACAAGGAAAAATTGCCGTCGATGCCGGGGAGATAATCACGACGGTCGGCACGCAGCTGGGCGAAGTGCAAAAGAGTGAAAGCAACTAACAAAGTTGTTGGGGCAAAGACGCAAATTGGGTTCTAGGGGTAAACCCAATAAATGATATCATCCAGATCGAGTTACCAACTGTTTTGTTTTCTTTTTGGTAAGTTCGTTTTTCCGACCATAATAATTAATGTACTTTTCATTTTCATTTTGTTTTATTGATTTAGAAATAAATATTAATTTAAGAAAATTTCTAGGTTTTAAATCAAAGATGTAATAAAATTTCCACTCGAATGTCGATTGCTGGACCTCCCTTTCGTTAACATTAATAGGTATTAATCTAGCAGACAGTGAATATTTATTTATTCTCTTGATAAATTATGTAAAAGAAAAATAGAAAAAAATACATTACCATGGTTAAATTTACATAAACAATTATTGATTTAATGCGTGTAACAATAATGGAGTACACGCTCAGTTTGGGTTCACGTACACAGTTCGAATAAAAATAAAATAAGACATTATTTCATCTTATTCTCACATCCTTCCCTTCAGCAAAACCATGGGGTCGCTCACAGCGATCGCCGCGATACATGCGGTGGAATTGCGAACTACCAGCTCTTGCTGCCGATGACAGATCAAGATGATCGGCTCCCAATTAGCATCCGTCGCTCTATTATCGTACCCTCCGTTGTTGATTCAACATTGCGTCATTGATGTGTACTGTTATTGGACACCCCTTGCGTATAGCTTCTTCAACCCTCAGTCACGCTCAGTACAATGCAACGCACAATTACTCTCTAATTACTAGTTCCCGACTTCCGTCGCATCATTAAAGATGTGTTCCTCAGGCAATTATTTGGCGTGCGTCTTTCGTGCAGCAATTAGTGAAAGTACTTTAGTTAATTTCAGATTCTCTGAAAAGTCTCGCAATTTGCATAAGGAATGTAGGAGGGGTTTTTTTTACTTGTTTTCACTTTCCTTGGCGCAAATTCCCAATAAAACAAATCGTACCAATTCTACTGCTGAGGATCATCCAATAAAAGTTTTATTCTCATTCATAATACCTAAATTTCTCTTCATAATTTCAAGATAATTGTGGAGATAATTCTATCCCATTTACATTTCATTGCGCTCTCAAACAATAAAAATTAAGTTGTTGAACCAAGTTTCTAAAATGACTCAGTAACTAGGAAAATAATCAAAGAAGGTAAAATATATCTTAGTGAATTCTTTTATCCCTCCCAGGGAACACCACCTTAACGAAGCACTGTCCGTGTGGGTGGCGAGGGTTTGCGCGTACCAGCGAAACAAACCAAAACTACAAATATTTAACGCAGTCTATAAGAAATCATTAACTTATGCTACAGAAAGCCTATGAATAAAAAAATGGAAAGCAGACTAACTGCAGCAGAAATGAAATTTCTTCGGAAAATAGCGGGCAAAACCAAGAGAGACTGTATAAGAGACACACAAATAAGAGAAGAGCTTAAGCAAACTCCATTAGTACACACGATGGATGAAAATAGTTTAAAATGGTTTGGTCACGTGACAAGAATGGAAAGCCACAGAAAAACCAAGGCAATATGGAATGCAAGGGCAGAGGGGAAAAGAGCAGTGGGCAGACCTCGAGGAATGTGGGATCAGAGCATTGAAGACATATGTACAAAGAGAGGAGCAACGGTGCAAGAGGTTCAGCGCAAGGCTGCAGGTAAGAAGGGATATCTGAAATGGCTAACCCGACGCTCAAAGGCAAAAGAGAGAGACGAAGAAGAAGAACAAGAAGAATTCTTTTATAAATTATCCTTTTCACATTGGAAGATTCATAAACTTTTATATCAGCAATAATTTTTGAATTTAGTACATCGTAAAAGAGCAGCAATATCAGAGAAAAATTGAGCCAAGACACAACAGTCTTCTACAGTGGAGCCATTTCCTTCGAATTACCTCAAGTACTAAATAGACGTAGTTTCTTTGGGAATGGGTATATAAAAACTTATGATCCAAATGATACGTAATTTCCCCGTAAGATAACTTTATGCAATTAGCACACATGGCTTCCAAATAACTTTCTGCTACGTAGCATACACATATACATGCCTCTTAGAAAACAAGAAAACTGTGTGATCACAGTCCATGAAAATCTACGAACATTTCTAAAAAAAATTGCGGTACGAATATATTTCTTGTATGATCTATTGTAAGTCTAGTTAATGAAAACAACGGTCAATTTTGCTAAGAGTCATGCATGCACATTACTGTACATCCTTTTAAGAAACCTAAGGAATTTATTCACAAAAAATAAAAGAGTTCTTCTAGGTCAATGAACCCAATGTCTTCTTGACTGTTTGAGAGGTGCAATAATAAAAATCTCTCTGCGTCAATATCGTTTTCACAAGAACAACAAGTCATTCAGTTCTTGAAAGGCTGCGAACTCTTGGAAAACCTCATTTTGGTTCCGAATGTCCTGATTTGCAGTAGGAATGAGAACATCATCTTCCACACTCATTTTAACACCGGGGACCATCATTATCAATCAGTAGGGGTCGACACCTGGGTAAACCGAACAGAGTGATCCTTTTCAAAACCCCGCTCACCACATACACACACACTACTTCCCCAATCCCGTTCGGACCCCAGCGGGAAACTGATGAAACCATTCTCATCCAATGTTTGGCACCCAATAAGACCAGGGTTTCACAAAGTTAAATTCTCGAAGCAATTTGTACAGACTTTTTCGAATATGTCTCAGCTTTCCAGTGCTCCTAGATATATTCGAGAGATAAAGAAATGACGAAGAACACGTCCGGGGACGACACCTTCTTTTTATTTCTATGCCACAGAGAGGGAGAAAAGATTATTTTCGAAATTAAATATATTTTTATAAAAAACGTAAAGTAAAGCTGGTTGACTCATTTCAGTTTGAGATATAGTGAGCATTAAAAAAAAAACAACTGTGATCTTACAACCTTTGCTAAGCAACAGATGAACACTGACCTTTTCCACCTCATGTTGATGAGTAACCTCCTCGTCCTGATGAGTAACCTCCGGTTTTACTCACATACCTGTCTGAGAATATTTTGTTTCAAGAAACTCCATGAGTAAGTTCTCTTTGTACATAATTGAGAAAGGGACACTCTGCTTATAGCCCTCGCCCTCACCTTTTATTTACTTCTTTTTCTGTGCCAATTATTGTTATCTACTCTAAGAAGGAAACACCCACTACATTGAAGTAATATATGAAAATTGAGACAGAAATACTATACAGATACAAAAAACCATATTATTTTGAAAACCATAAATTTTTTTCAATAATGAATTATCGTTACATTCTTCGAAAAGAGTGTTTCCGGGTCTTGGATTGTAAAAAATGCGACTAAAATGAATATGAAAACGTGTTTAGAAAAGCGTTAATGTTGTCCTGTCATGTGAGCGCCGCTTTGCTTCTCAATGTTCGTCGCTCTCAAGGGATGAGAGTGAGGATAGGCGCGCAAAGGTCTTGGGAACTGACGGTTCAGTCGGTGCACGCGCCATACGTGTTCCTAACCAGCAAATACACGTCGGAACTCAGATTTAACCCTTAAATGGTATCGTAGGAGTCGCGCGGGACCCACGATTGATGTGTCTCAGAATTTCTAAAACTCTCGTCGCGGGTGGCGGACTTGCGGCGTTGCAGCGCTCTCAGGGACCGACGTACGTGATCACAAAGAGCAAGTTTTTTGTTAAATGTTAATTCAACGTTTATAAAAGTTAATGTTTAATAATTAGTTTACATTAGATAAGAAATGAATAGATACTTGCAATAAATAAATTTTAAAGATACAATTTAATCTATTCTTAACATGCATGTCTACTGATAATTACAAAAAAAAAAAATTTTAATACAGTTGTTCCAATTGTACTGCTGTCCACTCGCAACAGAATACTTTTGTCTTGATTTCTTCAAGGTAAGTTCGCTGAACTGAAGTTAATAATCACACAAAACATTTGGAATTTTTTGGGTTTTATTTATCTTCCAGGTAAGGTAGTTGTATTTCAATGAATGGTACCCTGGGTAATGATAAGTGCGTCAGTGATAACTTCAAAAAATTCGATGACTTAATGTAACTTTTGACAAGATATTATGGTTATGTACTAAAATACAATTCACGGTTGATATTTTGGGTGTCAGTGATGTCAAACACCTTCAGATTCATCAAAATGCTACGCATAATTCCATAGAATTTTAGCGACATAGAATGCAATGAACTTAGAGATTTGTCTTCTCAACTACTCTAAATTATAACTTCCCAAATTCCAGGTCTCTCTTCGATCACAGCACTAATAAAAATTAGTTTTAACGCGTCTAGCTGTAGCTTAATAAGGGTTTCCAATTCTCATCTCTAAATTTGAGACTATGTTCGAGATTGTCTGAATATAAGCATGCGTCCAGGTCTAATACGGCTTTATATGAATAATGATTCTACTCATTTATTTATATAATTCTTTTGTAAAATATTATAAATTGCTTGTATTAATTTCTGTACCTCTTTGATTTTATTGTGTATGTTATATTATTTTCCGCCTCGCATACGTAAAAGGACTTTTCAAGGGAATTTGTCTGTTGATCTAACAGCGACAAATGTTCAAAACAATTTTTTTTGGGAAAATATTAATACTTTCCCCCCACCGGGGGAACATAAAAGTAGCGCAGTTGTACGTTATTACACTTTCTCCTCTCTGGTGCATTAATACGTCGACATGTGAAGGGTGGGTGGCATGGAAACCGTTCTCAAAGCTTAGCAAAAGCTTGGCATTAGTCACGGGAAGATGCTGTGGTTCTCACTCAGAGTAAGGGCATGTGAAGGAAACGTTGAGCCATCATCATCACCTGCGGAAGGTGGGTGGCATCATCACCGCTCCCATCGCGGGACAACGCGTCTCGGGCGTCATCTGTCATCGCAAATAACGAAACACTGACGTCACAATGAAGGAGTTTCCTCAGGAGAACAAGAAGGATATGACATCATGTGCTCAAATGAAGTCATACACCAAACAATGCAGTGGAACACGGATTTTGTATTTTACACACGCACATGCATGGCTAACTACGTTGGCTATGGTGTTAGCGTGCTTGGTCACCACCGACCCATCCCGGGTTCACTTCTCAGCGGGGTCAGAAAAAATTGGTGGCTTTTCACATTAATGTTCCAGTTCATGTAGCTGTAACTACTGAAAATCGAACCTGCCTTCTTCTATCCACACTAATCTTACTATTACTAACTATTCCTATTGACAATAGCCTACCACCCTATCGCTTCATGTAGATAAGCTTCAATAGCACGCTATATTTCCCATTTACAAATACTACAATGTGAAGACATATCGTTGCATAGATTAAAAGATGACAAATATACCCTGCCCTCTCATACAGAGAAAATAGGTCACTTTTGATGACACGCTGTTCATTGACCAAAATTCACCACGCTGAAAGATCTAGAGTAAAATGACCGCAAAAATTGAAGAAGAAAAAAAGAAAAGAAATATGACACGCTCTTCTTCGTTAGGAACCCATTATGGACACTGTTCATCGCTTTTCATTAAAACCCTTCCTTCTCTCTCTCTCATTTTGTTATGATTAAAACATCTTTTCGCCCATATTATTTACAGTTAAATTTTCTTTATTCATGTCAACACGTTCCCGACTCATAGTCACCAGGGTCATTTGAAGCGAAATTTTTATTCGTAATTTTCGTCCAAAAATGGGGCAGGACGCGTCAAAACTAAACCCTCATAAGTTTTTTTCTCACGTGAATACGTCGTTTGTCTTGTCCGGATCGTCTGCACACATGTTACACCTTCACGGGTTTTTTCTTCTGAAAATAAAGATTGTACTCCGCACTACGTCGATAAAACGTGCTTTCTTAAACTAACTTCTAATTTATTTTGTACGTACGTATCGCAAACATTATGTGAAAACGAAACGCATTTCGAATGCCTGTATGTGAGTGAGAACTGCATTGGCGCAGAATAAATCAGAAATGATAACCACGAATATGATTTCAAAGAAATCGGACATATCTGAGAGATCTCCAACACCTTACTCCAGGTATTTCATAAAGACAAAACAGGCACCGACACGTTCCCTTATAACGAGTTTGTTGTCATATAAACAGGATTGTTAGCTTAACATGAAAATAGAAAAAAATACTTTAAACTAAACTCTTTTATTCTTTATAACATAATATATAATAAAACATTATTGAAAAATGAGAATTCGTTACGTATATGAATAGTGTATTTGTAGTAACAGGTGGCCGGAACTATTAAGAAGACAACAAAACTACATAATAATAATAATAATAATAATAATAATAATAATAATTGGTGCCACACAGGTCTGGACAACATCAATAGAAAAATACGCACTCTCGTGACGAAATTTGGAAGACACCATGCCAAAGGATGTGTTACCCGCCTTTACCTGCCAAGGTCAGATTCGGGAAGGGGGTTGTTAGAACGTAGCAAATCTTTGCCATTCGCATATAACAAAACTATGAAATTATTTCAAGGGTAGTCACGACCCTCTTCATCAGTTACTTGTTCGTTTAGATAAAAATTACACTCCCCTAAAGTTACCGGAAAAATTTGAACTACCAATAAATGATATAAAATCGCGTAGTGCAAAATGGCTTGCTAAACCCTAGAAAGGACAATTCCCTAGTTCTGTGCAGGATGCCAAAGTAGACAAAGAAGAATCAATTTTATGGCTAAAACACGACCAACTCCAAGCAGAGACTGAAGGGTTTGTGTGTGCTATACAGGATCAAGCGATCCCAACTAGATATTACAGGAAAGAAATTCTGTATGAGAATGTCGATGGATTATGTAGAGCATGCCACATCTGCAATGAAACAATCCATCGCATCATTTCGGGTTGCCAAGTACTCGCCCCTCTATACTACACCTGCAGACATAATCAAGTGGTCAAAATAATTCACCAACAGCTAGCTAAAAACTTTAACTTGGTTGAAAAAAGTTACCCCTATTATAAATTGGATCCACCACCTGTCTTGGAAAATAAAAGTGCCACTTTGTACTGGGATAAGCAAATCATTACAGATAGAACAGGAGATCATAACAAACCAGATATAATATTAATCGACAAATTTAAAAGAATAACTTTTATTCTTGATGTAGTAGTTCCTTCCTCTAACAATTTAAAAAAGACAGAACAAACAAAAATTCAAAAATATCAGATCCTTAAAACAGAAATGCAAAAGAGTTGGAAACAAAATGAAGTATTAATTATTCCCCTAATAATTTCAGCAACTAGAGTAATTTCCAAAACATTGAAAGGGTATCTTGCAAAATTGCCATTGACCAGAAATGTACAGCCAGAAATGCAGAAATCCGTTATATTATAAACATGTCACCTAACAAGGATATTTCTTAGTCTCGACCAAGACCAAATTTTACTTACGGCTTGACATATAAGCCCGCCCCAACTACCTGTTCGATCAGACAAAAACAAGTGCACAAAATAATAATAATAATATCAACTTGAGGTTATTTCTGATTGTGTTTGGAAGTTCACTTCAAAACACTGCCAAGTTATGTGTCAATATTTCAGACAATCATTTACCCATTATTTTACATTTTCACTTCACATTCACATAACTATTTAAAATTTATTTAAAAATAATAAGCAAGCCTTCATCTTATTACTTTATTAATCTGCCAACAACAACAACAATAATAATAAAAATTTGGTGATTAAATAATTTAAAGTTTCACAAGTAAACTTCTATTTTGGTTAATAGAAACTCGTGTCCAGTCGGATTCCATCCAAGTAGCCTTCGAAATACAACCATCAACACCCGTTGTCATTCCGTACGCTTCAGGTTATAAATAGCGCACGCAAGTCGTCAGCTATTCATTTCTTTGTTGATCGTCAGTAGAAGAGCGACTGACAAAAGAACACGTGTTACTCAAAAGTTGTGTATGGAACAATATTAACAGCGGAGGTGTTTCTCCCGAAACAGATGGCGCTAAAGACGTACGCGACTCCAACTGCGAATGCGCTGTTTTTCCTCTTCAGATCTCATTCTCGCGTCAATGTTTCATATCTGATCGCGGTTATTTCCGAACATACGTAGATAGTTTCAAAATATTTTATTCTGCTTTTGGATAATTGTTGTTCTTCGGTTAGAGATTGAAGAAGTGTAGACCTTCGAATTATTTTCATCTCAACGTACTTTTATACGCAAAGTAATTAATTCACGAAAATTATGCATCGATAGATTTCCAACGTGTATCAAGTAGTCCAGCGATCAGAAGAATGAGCAATACAATATTCCATTTAAGTACAATCATTCTCATCGTGAGAGTCGTGACGTCATCAGATTCACGTAGGGTTCACCTGAGACGCCAGCGTAGAGCATTGTAAGACACTGCGACGTTATTGCCCTCTTTATTAATTGCCACGACATGATTTGTTATCGCAATTGTTTATAACAAATTCGTGGTTACGCTAGCATTGTATCAACCTGGCAGAACCGTATAGCTAATAATAAGCAGAAACAAATGAAAACTATACAGGAATTTCTGATTATTTTTTGACGAAATCTGTACAACTGCGATGATTACAACACCTTTTCTACTAGTCAGACTACATACAGTACAACACCTTTTTTATCAGTCTGGCCGGGACCGAGTTTCTGGCCGGTTATCCGTTAAGACAGGATAATCCGAAGTCAACATCGAAGATCCTACAATTTTATCAGGTAAAGGAGACTTCGCTGCAAATCGTGTTATTGAACTGTGTGTACGTACATAAGTAAAGGAACACAAAAAATCGATTCACAGTAAAATAGGAACATACTGATTCATAGACAAATAGAGTCGGAAGCAAGAGAGGAATTAAACTAGCGAACACATTGCACACCCCACTTTACTACCCAGGAACGTTCCAGCAAATGCCCACAAACAATCAATGTTTGAGTCACTGCCTACCAGCTACTATACGGTAAAAGAGAAAAAAAAACTATTCCACGGGACAGGTCTGTTGATCCGAGGCCGGGTTACGATACCAAGTCCAGCGAAACCAAGATTCAACACACAACTATAGTCTCGTCTCGCTCCACGAATCGCTCCTGGCATTTGCTTAGTAGGACGCCAGTGTCGTGCTCAGGTCGTCATCCCGTTCTTCTTCTCCGTCTCCCTCGATGCCGTGTCATTGGTCGAGAGATCGATCGATCAGCGACCGCAGTCGAGACCGAGCGGGTGAACGCCCAACGCGTTTCCTGCCGACAGTTTCTCCTCCGACCGCAGAAGTGAAGCGCGCGGTTCGTGTTCTGACCCCCACCCCCGTATGTGAGAGAACTTTATTTATTTCCTCTCGAGAACGCGAGAAGTGTAACAAAAACTCACTTTCACTCCACTTTCGCTAGTCTCATTAGTGGGGTATCAATAGAACATCTTCCTCTCTATAAACGTATCGAATGGAAAAGGAAAATAAAAGAAGAGAGACCGAAACAGCGGAGCGTTGATTCTCGGTGTTGATTTGTTTGTGAAACCGAAGTTCATGACGTTAATACGAGATAGCTTCCTCTATTAAAGATAGTTTTGCCGATAGATAATTAAATCATACGAACTTCTAAACTTGTATAAAGGAGTGGAAAAAATATAAGCGTGTACCGTTTTAGCTTCCAAAATATTCCCAACCAACTATTTAAGCCATATACACATTATACATAATTTTTAATATTTGAATGAAATACAAAAAATATCTCGATTGTGCCCCATTCAACTTTCCAATTATAACTCTTCAAGAAAGATCATAGTAGTAAACTGTCTACATGGCGATAAAACTAAGACGGAAAATGATTTATAAAACATACATAGTTTAAAAAATAACATCTAACAGATCAAAATTAAAACAAATATTCATCCTCACATCCATAAAAAAATTTCTGCTTCATTTCATATCTGCTGAATCAACTACAGATTGCAAGAATTATTATGTTATACCCTGAACTCCTAGCATTAGCCTCATAGGCTGATCTGAATAAGGCGTCTCCAAGAACTGCGCAATAAAGTTTTGTCGCAAGAACGGTGCGCCATACGGAAATGCCTTTTTAGCCATTTGTACGCAAAACTTAATGTACAATAATAATGTTTATATTTATTTTTCCAAATTTTGAATTAAAAAAAAAGTAAATGGAGTGCGGTGTGTAAATGAATTCGGAATGAGCTCTCCAGGAAATGGCTTCTATTCTCAATGCATTCAAAGTCAATTCCTTACTTTGGTTTGATTTCATAAATTTGTTCGTGAGTTATCGGATAAACAAAATTCTTCACACACGTACGACATTGGACATCGCAAAAATATGAAAATAGATCCTGCTGTAGCCAATTCGTATAGATCTTAAAGATATCATGATTTTAATTTTTTCGACCGATTTACTTCCCTCATACTGTATTATCGGAAAGTAAAAATACTCGTACGAAACCTGAATTAAAAGAAATCCCAATACGTGGACTCACTCATGTGTAATGGTTAGTCCAAGAAATAAATAAAAGCAAGTTCAAATATTGCCATGTTGGGAGCACTGGGGGTCAGGTGTTGTTTCGTGAGTGACGTGGGAGGCAGCTGCGTTCGCTGCCGCGTGCTGCGTAACATACAAAGCGCCGCTCGGAGCAGCTTTATCAAAAGGAGGCAGACGGGTCACAAGTCATCTGTGCATAATGATACGCTCTCATCTTAGCCAATTGCCATGCATGTTCAAGGCACATACAGACACGATGAGTTCTGTCTAAAAATATACGGACGAAAATTCACGGAATTCAGGAAATATTACATTCTATACAACATACTTATAATCAATGTTTGGATTCAGTCCAAATTCATAAAATTTACACAAACCAACAATAAACATGTTCCTACAAATGGATCTAGAGGCTACACTGCAAAAGTCATTGATGATGTTCACAGTCACAATACTTAGTTACATTCTTATTGACAAATTATGTAAATAAGTATTGTAAATTTGTTCAATATGTGCCTGATGAAGATAGGTATTGTCTATTACAGGTCGTTTTGAATATTGAAAAGATAGTTCATTTAGTTTATGATGAATCTCACTACTCTCTGGTACTATTTTCTTCAGGGTGGAAACAAGTCTATATAAGCTACATACAAGGACCTATTACTGCCTATTGGTGTGCCTTGGTGCGACCAGCAGATAGGGACAACCGACCACTAAAATGTGGACAACGTTTCCCGAGAACATATTTCTTCTTAGAACTTGTGAAATATTAAATATATTCTATATCTACCTCCACAGCATTAATATACGCGATCTCCCGAATATACGAAAATCGTTTTTAACTATTTTTAAATTTTTAAAGAAAAAAAGGTAAAAATCTAAAAAAAAATGATAAAATTGAACGTTAAAAGACTCCAAGGTATATTTACTATCGAAGTTTTTGCGGGTATTTGTCGAGATTCGTAATCTCTGCTTATAATCAGTCTAACTCGATACTGAATATAGATACCAACCCGTTTTAAGAGCGTCAAAAGAATTCAATAACAATTAATGTTGAAAACATAGGATGTTCTAAAAGTAACGATAGTATTTGGTTTCGTATTTGTTATCCTTCGATGATACCGTGATGTCTTCCACAAATCCTCACCTGATAGTATTCTGCAACGGACACCTGTTCCATTCCAATTCTGTACTGATCTTTCGATTTAATTACGGCTCTCGGAAGAATATTTACCATTGGGAAATAAACGCCTTATTTTTCTCACGATCGCCAGAACATTGCCTCATACCAAAACAGGAGTAACATTTCCTTCTGCACTGAAATGTCATTGACTGAAAGAAACGTGATATATTCAGCTGACTAAGTCATTGACTCACACAGAGAGACATTATGACGCAGATGCCCGCGTCGTTAAAGGAATTTGAGCACTCATTAGAATCCTCCCGAAAAAAAATTCCCTTCCGCCCCAAAATTGTGTACATTTTTACCAAAAAATAGATTATTTCTAAGAACTGAGTGAACAATTTTTTTATAGTTGAACGAATATAAAAAACTGTCCGTAAAAATATACATAAAAATCTTATCGAATTCCCATTTTTTATCAGTCACTCGCGAATTCGTGCGGTAATTCAGCGTTGTTCGTAAAATCTGCGTAGTTTTAGATTACCGTATTCTTTGCGAAATACGTCTTCCGTTCAATCCTCACGATCTTCTCAAACTAGATGGTATTGTAGTACATTGCTACAAATGTTGAATATGGCAAAAAATATTTAACTCCCGAGCGACTTGGCATACCTTCAGCTTGAAGACCCCAAATAATAAAGTAAACTCAGAAGTGTTCTTGGGGTTGAGCTTCACGGCTCATGCCTAAAATAATTAGCAAAAAACATTTTTTTATAATATTTTGTGGAAAAAATAATTATGTGTACGAAAGTCTTTTACATGCATAAGGTAGTAAAAATATTTTATTACATAAGAGTACATTGCCTTCAAAATTGCATCATCTTACACAAACCTTTTCATATCCCTCGATCCCTCGGAGGATAAACCCCCCCTCCGATATAAAATACTGGAACCAACACTCGTATGTAGGTTTGTCCATGAAAACTCGCGGAAGGATCACAAGATCTGGTTCGAGACTTGAAACCAGAAGGTGTCATTCAGAGGAGAAATCACACAGATGCTCTATTGGATTAAGTAGAACAATTACCATAGAAAAACTAAAGCGGCACTTGACATCTATTATATTAAAAAGACTGCACATTTCTAGTATTATTCCTAGCTAGAGTTTTTAAAAATCTATTTTGCGTGGTGTGAACATTCTTACCGAGTCCACCTTCATTAAGAAGTTTCGACTCCCCCATCCTCCCTCTGTCCCACCTCTCATATCACGATGTTCGTGGAGAGAAACCGTTCCATGAATACGCGGAGGATAATAACAAGTGGATGTCTTGAAATCATCTCGCGAGGACGCCACGAAAATATGAGAATAGTAACCTACTTCACTTGACAACGAAAGCGTAGCAAAGTGAAAACTCAGATAAGAAAAGATTTTGCTCTCTTCCTTCAGAAAAATGTCTCGTGGCGACAAAGAACGTGATTCTTTTGTAAGAACAATTTCCACACATCTGCTAGACAAGTCTTCTTTCTACAGCAAAAAATTGTTTTTTTTAATTTTTATAACATACGTATTCGCGGATATCTGTTACTTGTTTCAACATTCATGCATGTCATGTGAACGAGAGAAATATTATAATTTATCACGCAGACTTCGCTATGTGAAACACCGTCTTCTCAATACTTTGACGCATCCTACGTGTTAAATATCTAATAACATTTTTTTTTACCCTCATGGTGTTACTAGAGCGAACCTAAAAGCAGCAGGCCAACGTGCAACACACACTATGAAGGACTATCCCGGACCGACAGCTGTGGCGCCTTCGCTTCCGCGATATCCACGCGGCAGAGCATGGGTTCACACCCTGCCTACGTATCATCAGCTGGGGTTTCCTTCATCTACTCCTAACAAATGTTGATTCGGTACCAACCCAATATCTCTCCTTCCTAATTTCCTCTGGCGAGTCACGGTTAGATCACGGGAGAGGCGGTATCACGGCTTAAACCTCGCCATAAGACATTAAATTAAAAGGACATGATATTGAACCGCTCTATTCTTTCGGTAGTTCGATTGAATGGAGGAGTTAAAACCTCTCACTCCCACCACAACAGAATCTTATAATGTCCTCACTCCATCATGGCGCTGACGTTCAATGCTTCATATTAGTCTTGTAAAAAATGTACAAACATACAAACGTATTTCAAACAGAAAATGATTTCAGACGAGCAATATATTTAAAGATGAGGAGGTCGAGCACAAATGAAATATATTTATTTATTTATTTAAAGAGTTTATAATAGGACATGGAAATTTCAGGACTCCGAAGAATCGGAAAAATTGAGAATGAAACTTGTGTGTGCCAAACTACTGCTACTATGGGATTGTGAGCTATACAGAACGGAGAGGGCAGAATTCTCAAAACGTTACAAGAAAATTGATATGAAAAATTTAAATGATAGGAAAGTTTATTAAATAGAAGAGAAAAAGTTGACATCTTTCATCAATGTGTAATACAGATAGGTACCATTAGAGATATGTTTTCGGATTATATAAAGCACAACAAAATACAATATTAGAAGAGATGTATAAAATTTGATCATTGTAATGACAATTGTTGAAGAAAAGGAAACCACATGGTGATAGATACATAAATAAATAAATAAACGCATCTCAAATCGAACTGTATTTTCCGTCACATTGACTCAGACAAAACACCAACCAAGTCACCCAATCACTTGAGCTACTTTCCACGCCAGCGGAGCTGCAAATTGCCACGAGATTAGCACATTAATTTCTCCACATTTTATTCATTTGACCAGTTTCATCTCGTAATTTATCAGAACAATCTAAATATCATTCAAAAGAGAAACTGCTTCTTTATCTTGAGACGATTTTAAAGGCATCCTGTGTTAACCAATAAATACATTTAAGCACATAAAAATGATATCAACAAGAAAAAGCCGTCATAAAAATATTTATAAATATAGATAAATAATAAGAGATGCGCCAACAGTATTATATTCATGACTGTTTTTGTTAACGTATTATACACCCGTAGATGATCATATCCAACCGTGTTGAGGTGTTTTGTGAAATGATTGCGTTCATTAAACGTTGACTGAATGAAGACGGTTGTTTTTCGTTTTACGCGGCCATTTCAAATATTCCTTCTTATCGGAAACCTTGCGCTGTATCTCTTGTGTTGTTAGTCCTCTCTTTCTGCACAGTTCTTCTATAATAATAATAATAATAATAATAAATTTATTGTCTAAAAACAGTACAAACTGCGTATGACCACGTGGAGGCAATAAACTAATTTACTCTCCGGAAGCAAGCAAGGGACCATCCCATCAATTCCGATCAAGGGCCCTAAGGCAGAGGCGGATTCAAAAATTTCAGCAAAAGTTCCTAGATAAGATAAAAATTAGCTACGAGTTATAATACTAATAGAATGTCTATACGCTTGTAATTTAACACAAAAAATTTACAAGTTCAAATTATTATCGAACTATCGATTATTCTGATTATAGTGTTTAAAAATCATAAGAATTGAAATAACACTAAATTCACGATGTATTGTTACAATAAACACGCCCCTAGACAAAGCCTAGAGAACCTGTATAAGAAATTCGCCTCTACCCGAAGGAGAAACGGAGAAAAACCCGGGCCAGGATGGGTGGAACATAAGAAAAAACTTCTACGTAATGTTCCCAGGTAACTCGGGGTCTGCCCACTACTCTTTTCCCTTCTACTTTTGCATCGAGTTGCCTTAGTTTTTCTGTGACTTTCCATTCTGGTTACAGGGTCAAAACTATTTTAAACCATTTTCCTCCAATGAAGTTCACACAATATTATATTCTCCAATACATATTACTTTAAAACACATAAGTTCGATTCCCGAAAGCACTGGGTTCACAAATAGTGCAGATCTACTTTGTTGCAATGAATAGGGAGGTAAACCTTGGAGGACCTATAGCAAAATCAAGGTGGTTTAATTCAACATTAAATATCCTTTTTTCCATGGAAGCTGTGTCTGAGATAATCTTCGAAACCTTGAAACGGTTCGATGCTCTTGCCGAAGAGAAACTACACCAACGCTGCCCAACGTCGTCTGTGGGCCATTTTGTGCACATTTTCGATCCACGGGATGGGGTTTGGCAAACTGTTACCCGACGAATAAAACTAATTTATTTATCTGGTCAGCGATATTTTGAGCATACAAAAATTTATATTATTTCAAACTGGAAAGTTAAATAGTATATTACTTTGTTTTTGTTTTTTAATTCAATATTTAGTATTATAATAAAATGTCTTCATATTATAAGTATGGCGGGGTAATTCCTAACACAATTTTCTATTTTTTATCGCCGGACATGTCTAGTCATATATTAATTCTGATAGCATAGATTTAAAACTCATGGTTATAAACCCAATGTTTGATCAAAATTTGACGTAAAACGTACTATGACTCGAGGCCCGTAATAGAAGTTTCGCGGGCTGCTAGTTGGACACCGATGTTCATTGTTCAGTAGTAAACACTATTTAATCCCTAAAGCGTTTAAGGTGGAGCCAGCACTCCAAGTTAGTCAAATCACTGAGATGTTTAATTGTTTTCTTTATTATTATTATTCTAATTATTTTAAAACACAACAATGATTTTTTTCATCGTTCTTATATATGTATAAGAATATAGTACAAACAACATTGAGGAACTCGCTTGACTTGTTAGGAATGCACCAGAACATGTACAAAATGGCGGACGAGCACAACGGTTTCGTGATTTCTGCATCACACCTCGGAAAAAATTAAATAGCTTTCTCAAATGACCGGTGGCTAGTTATCACTTGGCTGTCTGCAATCAACAAAGCTTTATGCATGTCGAACCAATTTATGTTGTTACCAAATATGGCGGAGATCCTTACAAATTTTTAAGATTTAGACGCGCCTGATTAGCTCATAAGACGTCATAATAAAATGTTTGCATGAATTCTAATTTTACGTGTAAACCGGAATCTATTTTCTAAAAATTAAAAATAGAGCTAACTCGTGTGTATTTGAATAAATACTTTTCTATGATATTAATATTGATTGAGTATTTTACTTTGTGTTGCAGAACCACTCGGGGGGGGNAGAGATGAAGTAATAATAAATATTCATTGAGTTCAATGTGTATGATATTCATAGAAAGTATTTACTCGTTTTACAAAGGTAAATAAAAATAACAGATCAATAATTATTTGAAGAATTTTTTTTTATCAAAAGAGCAGTTTAAAGTTGGTTGGGTCCCGTAGATTTTACTCTCCGGAAAAGGAAAACTGAGATATCATTCCATCAGCAAGCCACAAGAAAAACTGCCTCTGTGAAGATCTATAAGTCAACTTCCACTTCCGTATGAATAAGTCCGAATGAGTTCTAACAATGACTTTACATAATCCTTTAAATCTTATCCACAACTCAAATCCATTGTCATTGAAGAGTTCTCATGGTACAAATGTTTCCGCAAGTAGACAACATTCTCTAACTTTAATGAATTACGTGACTCGTTGTTTAAGGAACGACGTAATGTCCGCTCTTGGAACTGGATATCTTCATCCGGGGGTTACGCTGTCGGAGCACGAACGAAACGGAAAATCGCTTGGGGAATATTACCCGGGGAAATTTTCTACAGAATGCCTCCAAAATGATGGTACTTTCCCTGCTTATCGAACACAACATTCCCAACGGAAAGGAGAACAACAAGTGGGCATGTCAAGTTTTCTTCTTCTTCGAATTGTGTCTGAATTTATAGGTAATTCATGTGTAACAGACATACTGATCAAGAAACTAGCAAATCACATGCTTAGCGGAGATAAGAAAAATGAAGATATGTTCGAACATAAAATGCATTAAAAATAACATTATTGTCTATTAATAATTTGGATATTTGTCATTATTCCGACCAAAAAGACTATTTGTTTTCTTGTGCAACGTTTTGGCACTTCCGGTAAAACGTAAAATCATAACGTAAAATTTAAAATATTGTAGATAGTGTACTTTCCATTTTTATTATTAGTGAGCTACACCTCTTATCTCGCTATCTCCCACGTATCTCTTCCGGTTACCATAGCTCAAGGTTACCATACGATATACCAATCACAGATATCTTGCTCTCAAAAACACAAAATATATATGCACAATAATTTTAATAAACCAAAATTATTAGTTCTGTAAAACAATTTATGTTTACGTACGAAAAACACCTTTCGCAAGAGAAAAGGTCTCGTAAATAATAATAATAATAATAATAATAATAATAATAGATTGACGTATGGAATTTCACGAGCGAGATATCAAACGAACCTCTGTAGTTTCCATGATGTAAGGAACCACGCCGCCTTACACTGAGATCGAAATGAAAACCCTCCAGCTTCAGAAAAGCTGGTGTCTGCCTTGTCGCACTGTCACCAGGTCGTCGAGATAACATCCACAAACATTCCCGAGAGCGTGTATGCGCATGAGTTCCCGTTGTGCCACGGAGCGTTCGAAAAGAGTTGTGCTAATAACGGACACCGTTACTTCGCCGCAACCTTTGGCTCGTGCCTCAGTCCCAAGGAAGAGCTACGACCTTCTCGGTTCTCGCGTGAGTGAATCCGAGCATTTAGGAGCGCACTTAGTGTAGTTTTGCTCACTAGGCCGAGATATATGTGGCACGCATTTATAGAAACAGCATTTCCTCATCTTGGTTACATTTCCACTTTCAATACCACATAAGAGTAGAAGAAATGTAACAGTAATTTTTTTAAATACCAAATCAATAAAAATTGAAAATATATCTGGCCCGGGTTTTCCCACATTGACCCGGGTTTTCTCCGGTTTTCCTTCGAGAGGGAAAAGGTTCTCAAGTCTCCTGCCTAGGGGCTCATTGTAATTGTAATAATTAATCTCGAATTTGGAGTAATTTTAATACTTACGATTTATAAACAGAGTTTTTCAAATAATTTAAAGATTTCATAATAATACGAAATAGTGAAATAAATTTATTGTATTAAATGAAATACAAAATTTACTGGTATTCTGATGATATGATAACAGACACTAGGACAAATATTTTTATTCTTTTCTTAGGAGTGCGTTGAAGAAGTGTTAAATCCGCCTTAGAGCCCTTGATCGGAATTGATGGGATGGTCCCTTGTGCGCTTCCGGAGAGTAAATAAGTTTATTGTCATCCACGAGGTCATACGCAATTTGGAGCTTCTTTTTTGACAATTCTTTATTACTCACAGGAAAATATAACAAAATTGTAATGTTTCTGACTCATAGAAAGGACCTCACTAGGAAAAATGATAGTAATATAATGATAATAATTTATAATTGACTAACAACAAATATATAATAATTATTATAAAATTGTTAATAATGACGGTCAATTGTTGATAAATTAATGTCATTAGTTGTTAAATCACACAACCTGAAATATAGTGTACAAGTTTGCTTATCTTACAACATAATGTTTTCCTGCAGTTTATGTAGCACAATTTATTAATTCCATTCATCGCGAATTGTCCAAGAAATGCCAAAGCAGAAGACGGCTCCGTGCGTGAACTAATGATGGAGAGCAGACAAGTGACCCCTGATTTGTTTTCGGTCTGAATGAAGACCAGGTCGAAGCCGGCACAGAGGATTCATTGACAACAGCGGAGATAATGAGTGCGGAACTTGTTAGCGGCGGCGGCGCGGAGGACGGATTGGCAAAGCGGTCAATCCACAGAGCGCCGCGAAAAATTAAGATACAGGACGAGAGGCGAAATGGATCAACACCGAAATTACTAAAATTGGTTGTTAACTCTTGGCGTCTGAAGGTAGAATTAAATCACAAAAATATCTGCAATCGACAAAAGAATAAACAGAATGACCTGTACTTACTGTAATTTCCACTTAAAAATCTTACATCACCCGCCATTTAAATGAAATAATTGCAATTATAATTGATATCGTAATATATATGAATCTGGGACCTGAAATAATGTTATCATAATACTCTTCAGCATCTTCATCACAAATATACTTTAGAAGCTTCCTTAGATCTGCAATTTTGTTGGCATTTACACCAACTGTTTCTCAGCAATACCTGTTTCCTAAGTCACCATCCATAACATAAGTGGAAAAACTCGTCCCTCTCCATCTTGCCTTGTTCCTTCCTGGGTCGTCTAGTCTCAATTTCATTCTTCTCGATCAGGCGTTGCAAATGCAGGTCTTGTATATTTTTATCAAGCATTTTCAAGAAACGTGGAGAGAATGGAAATACGAGGACCTTCATCTACATTTTCATAACAATTCTTGCGACATCGGTAGTTTCTTCATTCCGTTGTCTTCTGGGAGTCATTACAATGATGTTATTGTTAATCTTGATTCAATCTAGTCACAACAACAAAGCAAACTCCACTGAAAAATAATGCAGTTCTGTGCAATCAGGGGTGTAGCATATAAATAAAATTACTACATTTATACAACCTGGTCCACTATCGATAGTGTTCCTATTCAAACTGTTGACAAGGTATAGAAATGCATTAAGTCTCTGACATAGTTCCTTTCTTTGCCATATCGTAAATATCAACACGCTGTTACTCCTGTAAGTACAGCCTTGACGAAGTTCCTGTCTTCACTGTTAAATGCGTCTATTCTTTATGAGTTATATGGGCATTGATAGTAAAAATGGTAAATTATGACAGTTCCTTTCTAAAAAGTGCGATTCAATTATACTTCTCAATTATACTAGCTTGGAGTGCTGGTGCCACCTTTAATAATTTTTTTTTTCTGTTTTTAGTCTTAGCAACATACTATTGATAATTATCAATGCGGCAATTAGTAAATACATGACTTCATAAAAACATTTCTCTATGTATAAGTATTAATCTACGTCGTATGTTTCACTATGCTAAAATAATAGTTTTCCTTCCAGCCTTTGATAACAATCGTGTTTACTTACTCTCCTCCATGGTTTCCATGGTGAGCTTGTAGCTAGTTAGCGAAATATAAATTTAAAATAAGATTCAACAGTAAAGACACATGAATTTAATGGAGGAAATGAAAATCTGGTTTTCATAATCATTTCAGAATCGTAACAATATACTCGAGCAAGCACATATTTCAAATAAAATAATAAAAATCCGGAAAGAGAAACCATTTTTTTTTCTGTCTCCAGTTCATTCTCTCTTCCTCAGTCTGTAAACAAATGAAATGCGAATGCAAAAAGGATACTGCTAACACAATAGTCATAATTCTACTATTAACGTCCATTAAGAAATAAAGGTAAATAAATAATTTATACCTTACTACTTTTTTACCAACTTTTTATTGTTTTACTGCAACAGAACGAAAATATATGTTAATGTAAAATGCTAATGTAATTATTATAAAGCAAAATAAATAAATTTTATTCTATATAATAATTTTTGAGGTTTTATGAGTGGGAGGTGGCGGGGCGATGAGGTGAAGGTGGAAATATTTTTCAACAAAGCCGTATAGAGTTTAAAGGGTTCTGACCATTTTTTAAAAGTAGGTTAAAAGGTCGTTTCGTTTTTATGAGTTCAAGAATTTTATGAAACCCTTCTTAGATAAAATTGAATATTAATCCATAATTAAAATACAATATTCTTATGAAATTTGACAAGGAGATAGTTTAGATGTCCAGGATGAACATAGGCTAACTTTTATTTTTTAAATGTGTGATAAGATGTCTCTTATACACATCTA
>NNCF01130699.1:328855-340942 GCA_002313205.1 Laupala kohalensis
TAGATGACCACTACGAATGGGAATATTGTTTGCCTCAAAGAGTTCTACAAAAAAGTCCGCGACAGCTATTTACCAAAATTAACCTAAATTATCGATAAAACCTTATTAAAAATAGAAGTGTCAAAATACTTCAATTTAAGGGAGTAATTAAAGAAGGAAGAAATCAATCATCATCAAATTTAATGAATTGTTTTGTGCATTTAACAAAGATAAAAAACATTTTTAAATCGTAAAATTTCGGAAAGGACCATCCCATCAATCCCAAAATTTTAAAGGAAGGGACCATCCCAACAATTACGATCAAGGGCCCAAGGGCAGTGGCGGAATTAATACTTATAAAACATACTGCTATCAATTTATTATTCCAAAATGAATCGTAGATATAATGTGCAGTCGAAATTCGAGATTAATCAAAAGTATTCAATGACTTCTCGCCTATGGAAAATCCGCCACTACCAGGAGGAAAACCCGGGCCAGGATGAGTTATTTCCCCCTCCCTCCGAAATATTCTCCTTGGTACGCCCCCGATAGGTTACTTCCGTGTCACAGAAATGACAAGTAGAATACAAAAGTTTAGTCCTCACACATTTAAAGTGAATGCACAGTGGGAACATATACGAAGAATACGATCGTGAAAGTGACTGTTTGTACGGAAATATCTCTGTTCCTTTCACTGTTCAGATGATGCGTTCGGCGGCAGGCCACCCGCATCAAAGCGAGGAAGGGAGTCGTAAATTAGGCGCGAAATTGGAAGCAAAGAAAATACACAGACAGGAAGAACACTCCGGGACTTTGTGCTGCTTGGGAGCAAATTCTTTCCATTGAACTCACCCACATGGCAACTATTCTAACGGGTTTCCCAGCATTCGACGGGTTAATCATACGCGTATCAAGGTTTCCGCAACCGGAAATCATACTGTAGCGTAGAGCTTCCCACACTTCTACGTTTAAAGGATTCATCCTTACTCCTGTGATCAATATTCCCATGAACCCATTCAATATACTGATACAGCGATTCCCAACCTTCTGAGCAGGAGTCACCTCCCCCTGTGAGATTATTCAAACACTATCTGATTACCCGGGATTTTTCTTAGACTAATCTACATTTACTCAGGAAAAAAATATATCTATATAGTAAGAACAAAATACTTTTACTTAATTGTTTTTAAAAACATATACAGCATTCTATTTTTTCAAATTCTTACTAATACAAATTTAATACAAAATTTGACTGTGTACACACAATCTCGCGCGAGCCGCGTCGGTCGCATGACGTGGCAGCACTATTTCATTACAATTCTTGTAAAATCTATACTATTCGTCGAAATTTTACGATTTAAAAACCTTTTTATCTTTCATAAATGCACAAAACAATTAATCCATTAGATTTGATTATGACTTTTTTCCAGCTTAAATTACTCTCTTAAATTGAAGTATTTCAACATTTCTATTTTTAGTTCGATTTATCGATAATTTTGTTTAATTTTTGAAGATAGGCATATGCTATCAGGGACTTTGTTGGGACTCTTTGAGGTAAACAATATCGCCATTCACAGTTCTCACTTATCTCTAACCTTTAGGCAGCGTAAGCGAATATAACTCTCTTTCNTTCTCACTTATCTCTAACCTTTAGGCAGCGTAAGCGAATAGAACTCTCTATCCCGATTTTATCGACTTTATTGTCAAAAATCATTTCTATCTTTCCTACCACGGATTTCAAGGATAAACGTTAGCCTGTGTTCATCCTCGATGGGTAAACTATCTCCTTGCCAAATTTCATCGCGTTTTGACCAGTGGTTTAATTATGATCAAGTAGCAAACAGACGGACGTGTTACGTATTTATATATTAGTATTGATGACATACCCGTCTCCCATTTTCACCGTTTGTCCCAAATAAGTGTTATTAAACGCGTGTAATTCAAGGCAATGGAGTAAATCAGTTAATTCAACCAATTATGTATTTATCTGTTTACATTTAGATTACTTCCTGCCATTTTAAAAAAAATCATAGCAATTAGTCAAGAATATATATATTTGAAACAGAAATGTTATTTACGAAGAAAGTACTCAAATGGAAACTATCAATTCCGTTCGTAAACAGAATGACTTTTGTGCCCGATACGTAAATGACAACGGCAGACAGGACAAGATTCGTGAATACACGAAAATTCTACATAAAATCTAGTGATCTCTAATATTGAATAGATAGATACACGTCCCTAAAATTAATATAAGTTTTTGGCTACAGTTTTAAAAAACCATTGAGAAAAAGAAGAATCTTATAAAGGTAATAATTTTCGAACATGATTTTTTTTTCTCATAAGAGACATGCATTCATACAAATATAAAATAGTCTATATGTTCCTTAAATGGCAGGTAAGGCGTGTCTTAAAAGCTAAAATCGACGTTAGCACACATATTTGTATCGATTCGGAAAACATTTGAAGAATTAATTCTATGTCGGCAGAAGTACCATAAAGCTTTAATTAATTATTTAACGTCTATAAAATTATTTAGGTAATTCAAATAAAGTAGTAATCGTTGCGCCTAAATACGCACCTCAAGTCAGATACAGCTCGCAAAGAACGATTCTAGTCATTTCCTTGCAAGAATCATTCAAGCCCTTCGCTGGTCCACAGCACGCAAGTCTTTGCGACATGGCACGAAAGATTTAAAGAAAAGATGAAAAGTAGACATCTTTAGGGTATTCTACTACTGTTAACGTCCATTGTGGAATCTATTGAAATAAATAGTTAAAAGATTACGACAATAAACATTTGTTCTGTTGTTATGTTTATTTTTATAATTTGTTATTAACTTGATCACCTGACGACGGCGTAAATCCACGTCGAAACGTAGAGAGTTCTTAACGAAAAATAAAAATTTTATTCGTCCATAAAAGGTCGTACGTTTTTAACTATCCTTAGGGTATGTTAGATACGGGGTTCAAAGATGTTGCAGAAGAACATATTTCTAGGCGAAGGATTACAAACCCACAAACAACATGACTTTGTGTCCTGTAGAGATTATTTACAAAAAAAAAACGGAAAGGGGACGGAAGTTTTCAATTACTTACTCCATTACTTGCGTCGAACGAGAGGAAATTAATTTCATGCTAACCTGAAACAAAGAGAAAAAAAGTTTTACAAGATATATTTCAACTTATGTATCGTATGGATTACGATGTTTTATTTACGTGCTCCTATAATTTTAACATTTTGTAAATCCTACGAGCATTGTTTATTCTGTACATAAGGTAATTCTTGGTTGTTGTTGTTTGCGTTTCCTATTTATTTATGTTTTTAATTGCTGTAATCAAACATGAATTCCTTCTCTAATTTAAGTTTAAACGCGGGTTCTTTTCTTTCCCTCCAGTGGGATATATACCTATGATCACTCCATAGCCACGTACATAACCACTACATCGCATGTAAGAGCTTGTATATAAATAAATAAAATGTTTCAGTAATGTTTTTCTAGATTTATCTCAAAGTGATATTATTCTGAATGTTGAAAAATAGTAATTTTTTGAGTCAGAATAAACGTTAAAATCCTCCTTAAAACAACACTGAGGGAATTTCACTGTCCCTCTCCAAAAATGAAACAGGTGAGAAACTAGTGGTTCGTCTCTTCCGATCAATTCCTCTCATCACAATGGATCAGACACATTCAGTGCAATATTATTAAAGTAAAGGTACATGAAGTTCATTGCAGAACATCCACGATAAATTCTTTTACAAATGTCTCCATGGTGTATGGCAATGTTTACGAGCATAAGAATCGCTTGCCGCACTATACGGCGGCTCCGCTCCACACATTCACCATTTGGCGAATTCCGAGTGACCGCTCGCCAAATAACGAATAGTGTGGATGGGTTGCTTGCTCTTTGGCGCATCACGAATACCGATATTCACCCTACCGTGTCGGTCTTTTATTCTTTCCGTCCTTTGCTATGGCGTGCTGTGGATGTTGAGTATATGAGAAAACTGAAGGGAGATCAACCCTCGTTGGTTTCCGTCTGGGAGAGGAAGTGAGCTACAAGCATCGCTTTCCAGATCATAATTCCTGCCTCGTCACCTTAGGAAAGTCTTGTAGATTCGTGCATTGCATTCCGACATTAGAATTCAAATGCAAGACGCGTCGTGGAGGCTGGAATTTTCTATTGACATTCTAAAAACATGTCGTATGCAGCCTTTCTCCGATTGGGAGGTCGTCGACCAGCGAATACAATTATACTAGGACGCTTCATACAGAATGAATACTCGAGTATATTTTTGAATGCGTGTCCGATTGCTCAGAGAATACAGTTTTTCAATGAATAAAAATATATCATCGGCAATGAAATGTGCTCTTGAAATGGTGTTTTAAAGTAAATTCCATGGGTTATTGAAAAACTTCACTTAGATATTCACAATGAACAAATTAAGAATGTTGTTAGAGACGTTTCGTAGCATATGAAATATAGAAAAGTATATAAAAGGTAATCTAACACCAATGGGACGTTTCGATTTTAGCCTTTACCTACCAAACGACATAATATTAAATTTATTGTCAAAAATGCAGTTACAAACTGCGTACAACAACGTGGAGGACAATAAAGGGGCCATCCCATCAATTCGATCAAGTGCCCTAAGTGGATTCAACATTTCAGCACACTCCTGAGATTTAAAAAAACCTGTTAGAATATCAGCAGAATACCAACAAATTTGTAATTAATATATTACAAAAATGCAATTTTACAAATACATATTATTAATAAATATAATATCAAGTTAGTTTCTTTATGTTATTCTGGAAGGTCTTTAGCAAGGATGTGTAGTAAATTCTTTTCGTGAAAGAGCGATGGGCTAATATGTTTGAGAAACCCTGTCAAGTTTCCAAATCTTATAAATCTCAATTAAAAACTCGAATTCATAATCAAACTCTCTCGTTTCGTGATCATGCATGGACATGCTCTTAATGCAATCATCGGATGAGTAGCTGAGAATCTCAATCTTCTGAGACTCGCCTTTTCGAAACCCCAATTGTCTTCCTACTCACATTCAAGAAAGTCCGCTGCCTTCACGCAATGCGTAGGATCTGCGTCCCACGCCCTTTCGGGAAAGTCAATCGCACGCAATCACGCACCCGAAGCAGCGACAGCAGTCGCCGTCGTCATTGTGACGAAGAACGATGGCCCAGTCGCTACTAACGAGCCTTTTAGAAGAGAAAAATAGAAGCAGACTATAGTCTGAATAAAAAGAGAACTAGGAGCAGAGGTAAAGTCTGTCTGTCGTATGGCAGGAATGGCACGTGCCTTGGGGGTGATTTTACAATGCCACAGTAAAAGAAATATGTTGAAGTATTATTATTATTATTATTATTATTATTATTATTATTCCAAATTCTCTCAATTTGTGTTGATTTTTCTCTCAGCAGTGGATTATAAAATCATGTTTTGCTGGGAGGAAGAATCTATATCAGGTCCAAGAACATTCTGGAAATGTGGGCTGAGGACAGGAACGACGCTGTGTTACAGGAACGCTCATTATATTGTTATTAATTTCGTGTTTTTATTGGAATCAATTAGGGATTGGGGTACTAGTCCTAGAGTAGATAAAATGATTACTATACTATGATTACTTCGCGAACATTCCAGAGTTTTTTTACTTCAAAGGCTAGTTGTTGGTATTTTGATATTTTCTTGTTCATTGTTTCTTATTCTTATCATTGTTGTTAATATTATTATTGTTGTTATTTCAAGTCTTATGGCGAGGTTCGAGTCATTTAGCCCGCTCTTCCACCTAACCGTGACCTGTGTCAGGGAATTGGGAAGAAGAAATGTTGGGTTGCCAGAGAACTTATGGTACCGAACCTGCATTTGACTGGGGAAACCCTAGCTGGAAACCTCGCCTAGTTCGGCCGAGCTGGGATTCAACCCACGCTCTACCACTCAGCGGTATCGAGATAGCTAAGACGCCATAAGACGTATCGAGGTAGCTGACCACCGCTGTCGGTATGATGCATTTCACTGAAGAGACTAAAAACTCAACACAAACATAGAAATCTCTTAGATTGCGGTGTACCTCACCGCCAGGTAACAGATTAATTATGTTACGTCGAATGAAAATGGGAGACGGGACCGGGGTTCGAACCAGGGACCTTGAGCTCTGCGCGCTCATGCGCCTACCGAATGCGCCTTCCCGTTCGCCACCCGGGCCCATCTACCATGAATGAGAATGGCGCAGTCGGTAGGCGCATGAGCGCGCAGAGCTCAAGGTCCCGGGTTCGAACCCCGGTCCCGTCTCCCATTTCCATTCGACGTAACATGATTAATAAATGGGTACTTAACAGTGTTAAAAACTATTTTGGGTGGGGCGGTCGCCGGGCCACCCCCTCCCGTTCCTTTTACTGCGTTCCTCGCATGGACAATGATATGAGACATGGTGATATGAGACATCGCGCGATATAACGTGTACAACATTCCATCAACGTCACAGCACAGAAAGCGAAACAATCTCCCAAGGTACGAGTATTACATCGCCGTTGACTGAAGCCAAGACAACTAATCACGATCCTCGGAGATCTTCACCGAAGGAGTTCTAGCTAATAATTCATTCGCACTATTGATTTTTACTGTTGTATTTAAGACAATTATTTTGTGAATTTAAAGTTTCATAAGTAATTCGGGTAGAGGCGGATTTCTTATACAGGTTCTCTAGATTTTTGTCTAGGGGCGCGTTTATTGAAACAAGAAATCGCGAATTTAGTGTTATTTCAATTATGATTTGTAAACACAATACTCAGAATAATCTACAATTCGATAGTAATTCGTACATGTAAAATAAATTTTTTGGTTAAATTACAAACATGTTGATATTCTATTAGTATTATAACACGTAGGTAACTTTTTATCTGCCTTAGGACCCTTAATCGGANAATTAGTTTATTGTCCTCCACGTGGTCATACGCAGTTTGCAACTGTTCTTTTGACAATAAAGTTATCATTAATTTAGATTATCGTTTGATCTTTTTTTAACGAAGATCTGATTAGCTTCAGTCACGTGATCCGGCTGCCGTTTCCGGTCAAACAATATTTTCCGCAGTTTTTGTCGAATTATTCTTTTAATATCCGCGAAAGGCGTGAAAATCTTAACGTCATTACGTTGCTATTTCCATTCGCTACGTTTTAGTTGTTTTCTTCGATATGTGAAGCAGATAGTTGTGTCTGGAGATCAAAGTAACATAAGCCCGCTAAGTACGCTCCATGTAAGTCCACAGTAATTTAAAGTCAAATAATTCGAAATTTTGCGTGGTAAGAGTATAAAAATTCATCGCCACAGGATAGGGCATAATTCAAACTATCATTTGAAACGTTTTTTTTCAGGGGTGGGGGGGGTACTTAAACCTAGTCGCTCAGACGTGTATAATACCTTAAACCACGATCAAATATTCTCATCTTTAGACGTAAATACTGAATGATTCTGAAATCCCGCTTCAAACGTCTTGCATGAAAAAAGGAAACGGGTATGGTAGCAAACACCATAATGGATGAGACAGAAATCCAATTCCCAACATGTCACTAACAGTTCGAATTAGTATTTTAGTCGCAACGCAAAACAGTTAGAACCACTGGGGCGAAACCGGATTCCGTTCACGAATTGCACATAAATAATTATAAGGCTTATGCTTACATCTACTTTTCACCAGACATTTCAACCTGTAGTAGTTTCAAAGAGCGATAAATTCATTTACGCTAACTTTATTTGTTTATTAAGTTTTCTGAGTAAAATATAGTTTTCTTCTGTCGGGATTTTAAAATACTTCGTAATTACGTACATCTCTGCACACAAACTGTGTTTTTGGGTTTTTTTCGGATACTTAATAACACGTAAGTCGAGAAATATGGAGACTGACAAACGAGTTTAGAATATCATATAAGAACCCCGGGCAATAAAAGGTAGCCAATACTAAAATGTAATATTAACAAGAAGAAATAAATTGTTTGTTTGGAATTTTTTATTGATTTCAAAGAAAAACTTAATTAAAGAATATTTGCGGAATTCGAAAAGAAAAGAGAAAGTAACTTGGAATACCGAGTGTTGGCCCCCGCTAGTGTTGATCAACCCGTCGGAATGAATTTGTCTGCCAGAGCATCGAGCGCAGACCGTGTTGGTAGAACCGGATTCGAGTCCTAGCTTCCGTCTTGGAACGATGCGAAGCGTAGCAAGCAACAGACCGGTTCGTTGCTCTGATGACCAGACAGTGACCACACGCAAAACACATGCGCTGTGGTCAGTCACCCAGCACCAAGCCGCTCGCTCGCTCACTATTATCCTCAGCGCATCCAACATCACTTGTCTCATTGATCCCGATTTAGGAAACGTCTGATTAGGTTGACTAATTTATTAGATTTAAACGATATTCTTGACCTCGTGTTGCAAACTTCAGGTTTAGTTGTATACATCATCTATTAGATGGTTTGGTCATATACATCAATATGTATGTATAGCTTTGATGAAGACTTAATAAAAATTGTAATGTTGGCAATCTAATGCACGATGTACATGACCAATCACAAGAATTTCTACCCCTGTCCCAATTAATTAGGTGTTATTAGTCTTTCATTCATTTTAATTAATTAATTAATTCATTGAGAGTTTGCACGAAAAAACAATTTCTAACATTTTTTTTCAGAGCAGTAATCGTTTTAGTATTTTTTAAATGAATAGTATAACACGCGTGTAATAATGATTCCATACATATAGAAATTTGATTTTTCACTACGAGTAAATTAAAGAGCCAAGGACTTTACTAAAGTAAAAAACAACAACCGAGGACTCAAATGACCTTGACGAGCCCGGAAGCCCCACAAAAAAACGAAAAATAAATGTACCGTATCTTCTATTTACTCCCTGTGTCTGCTACTGTCGTGGAGACGAACTGATAAAACCTCGACTTATCTATTTGAACACGGTCTCCAAAAACTTCCAGGGAATCTAGTGGAAAAGAGATGCAAAGGAAACTACTCATGTTGCTACGTATGTAATTCTCAGCCCAGAGAAGGTCGGTTACCCAAATTTTAGAAATTACAACGAGAAATATAGTACGAAGTGATACACAACCACAAGTTGCTGGAATTATACACAGTTTATACTACAAAACAATTGACGAATTTTAATTCATATATTTCTTAAAAGTTATTTTCAATTATCAGAAGAAAATTGAAAATAGATACGAACTTCTTTTGTTTCCTTGCGAATTCTTACACATTTCACTGACGTAAAATTAAGAACCTTACTCAGGTATGAATCAAGTGAAAACACACGGAAGTTCTAAACGATGATTCTCCATGTTGAAATTTTTAATGAAAAAAGAAAAAAAAATGAGAAGAAAAAAATAAAGGAAATTAATTAATTAATGAATATCATTAACTATTTCCCTTTGGTTGTGAAGAGCGTGATTTACGTGGCAACGAAGTCTATGTACAGCCTTGCACCACCTGGCAGGTTAACAGCACCACCGAAGGGGAACAATTAAAACTCTATTAGCTAAGATTAGTCTGAATCAAAATTGAATTATGAACACGAGAAAGTCCATCGATCGCTCGCATTGGTCTCTCAGCTCAAGGAAGTTCCAAATGGAATACACGGACTCACCTACACAGAAAACTAGAATATTCTATTCTTTCAGTAGAGTTCTTTCCAGTCGAGTATTACAGACTTCCATAAAAATGAAAAACAATTTTAATTTAATTAATGATAAATTAATATTAAGGCTTTGTTTAGTCGTGTTTGCTGTCTGATCTGTATATTACTTAGAGTAATCCCTAAACAAAGAATTTTAAATAAACGAATAAATTTTATAGTTGCACACTGCGTATCATAATAAACTAATTTACTCTCCGGAAACATTCAGTTCCGATGAAGAACCCAAGGGCAGTGGCGGATTTCATAATCTGAGTTGAACTGAGGTCTCAATCATACTGGTTAGTATTTTGTAAGTTGCATAATACTTTATTTTAAAAAATTCCAAAAGATTATCTTGTCAGTGATGTAATTTGACCGCAATAAAAAGTTCGTCAATGCTCTCGCTAGAAGTGACACTTTCCTAGTCAATCTTTAAAGGCCATTCCATTACTTCAACTTATAATTTACGAACCATAATAATTGTTTCATATAAGATCATCCGTAATAACCATATTTTACCATTGCGGGAGCGTATAATAACAGTTTTATATCGGTGATAACTATTGTGAAATGGCATATCTGCATCGGATTCAATCCCGCGAGACAAGTTTCGGTCAAGCTGTTTTTACCATGGTGAAGTTATCGTATCTTTTCTACACCAATAGTCTATACCGGTGATGGGCAAACTACGGCCCGCGGACCAGATGCGGACCCCTGAAATGTTCTATCCGGCCCGCGCGGTATTATTCCTAATTTGACGAATAAAAAAGAATACAGGCTACAGGAAAAATAAATATTTTCCTCTTTTTTCTTCTCTTTTGTTTTGTATCAGTAACGACATACACATTTATTGACTTGTCCTAGATATAGAAACAGACTCACAGCTGAGCATTTAACTTCTCTTCTAAGAATAAGTGCATCCCAGTTCGATCCAAATTATGAGAAACTTTTAAAAATGCAGTCACAGTTTCATTCATCACATTCTCCTTCATAATCTTTCAGTCAATAATAGGACATAGTATCACAAAAAATACAAGAATTTTGTAAAATGTATCATTTTTATTTTTTAATAAATTATATTGGCCCGCCTAAAGTTTTTTTTTCTTTTCCTTTGGCCTCCTCAATAGAAAGTTTGCCCATCACTGGTCGATACGGAAGAAGGATAGCTCAGGGGAACGTAGCTCAGGGTAGATAATCCTTGCACCCGAGTCACTCCGGGCTCAATTCCCAACGGGACCAGAAAAAAATTCGTTAGCTTTTCACATCAATATCCCAGTTCATGTAAATAAGTAGGGATTTGTGAGATACAAAAGTAATGCCACGCTACTGAAACTGTTCACGTGAAACTGAAGCAAACGTTTCTCCCCGTCCCTACGCGTAGTAACAATGGCCAGACGAAAAATCGTGACGAGCCAGGAATCGAATCCGGGANGGCAAAAGGGATTGAAACCCCTTCCTCAAACCTTCAATTAAAACATTATTCCACAAGACAAAAATTTGTATTTTTAAATAGTTTATTTTAAATGATGTAATTAATAGTTTAGAAGTTAAATGAGTAAATCGGATTTGTTTTTTGGTCTGCAGTGAAATACAACTTTATAACCAAGTTGCCAATACTTCAGTAATACATAATAATATGGTCCAACGTGAAAAACTAACAAAAATTAATTTCATATTTTTTTTCTTACAAAAGGAGTCATTTAAATACATTTTTGAAAAAAGAGGCAAAAACTTTCCCAGATAGGTTTATAGCATCCCCCTGGAAAAGGTATCGATCTCTGTTCTTAACTTCCGTCAGAAAAAAAAAAAAAAACCCTCCAAGAATAAATCCTGGGTGCGCCCCTGCAGCGGTGTTGACCACTACAATATCTGTTCGCCTTTCTTAACTGTACTCCATTTCTATCCAGACCCGATTCTCCGGAAGAGGGACACGAGATGACTGCAGGAATGGTTAATGCAGGGGTCCCGGGTTCGATTCCCGGTTCGTCGCCATTTCTACCTGGCTGAAAGTTATCACGTATCATCTCCACGTGTAGTAGGTACACGGAAGAAATACATGCATAACTAACCTTAACACGTAGGTACGTGTGAAACCGGTACTTAAGTGCACACAGCATACAATAGTGTGCCGCCTGGTTCACTTATCTCCTGTATGGAGATGTGTCTAGGGTGTTAACCACTACGCCACCCGTTCACCTTCCACAACTGCACAGCATTCCCATCCAGACCTAATCCCGGAAACATGGTGTATGGTTGTGGAAGGTGAACGGGTGGTGTAGTGGTTAATACCTATGCGATCAATGCAGAAGCCTCGTGTTCGATTCCCGGCTCATCTGCCCTAACGTTACCACGAGATAACTGATTGTTTTCCTCAGTCATGGATTACTTCATTTCCTTTTTGTCTGCAAGTCTTCGTGG
>NNCF01130699.1:341385-363763 GCA_002313205.1 Laupala kohalensis
GGTGACACAAAAAGAGTGTTTGCACGGTGGTGGCGAAGGCGTGGTTATTTGCTGATCATGTGACGTCTGGTACAGTATATATTGGGAGGAGATTCTTTACGAGGGAAGGTAGAGTTCCGCCAGCACTGACATGTGACTGAGCTAAAGACTAGGTCGCGGAGACCAGATGTTCGTTAGGCTGCTGCGGTAGTCTTAATGAACTCATTACTAGGTGCGAGGGTCGTAACTAGTATCAGTCAGTTGTTGGGGAAAACAACTTATATTTTCGAAGGATCAGATAACCTGAGGGTTTTTACAATTTAGATGTCTCCAACTATATTTAACCAAGTGTAAACAATGCTCTCTGACAGCATTATTTGTGTAATAACAGATTATTAGATGTATTAATGATTTTGGGAGTTTGTCTCTGTTGTAAATTCAGATTTCTNATTATTTATTGTTATTACACGTGTGTTTGGTTGCTCGGGAAACGGAGTTGGTGGCAGCGACAAAAACTACCATAGGGATTTTGATATTTATGTGGATCCCGCTTCTACCAAAGAAAAAATAACATCGCATCAGGGTTCAAGGTGTGATGTTACAGCGCTTTTGAGTCATAGCTCTCTATATTGTATTTAACATACTTTGCACAGCACTGGTATGAATTCTTAGAATTTTTAAATAAAAAATTAGGTCAACTTCTTAGGTACTAAATTTTATTTCGAAATTACAGGCAACACTTTGAATTCATTTTTATTGAAATAGATTTCCATTATTAAATATCATCTGGACTTATTCTCCGCGTACAATCTGTAACAATATCACCCTACTTTTACCCTGATATCATAATATTACGAATTCTTTTTGTAATGGAAGTATGAAGAAATGAGTATGCAAGAGCGTACAAGGACGTGCGCTCCAATCACTGGCTGCTCAACACCCCCCCCCCCCCCCTTCACCCATTCACGGGCNCGCCTACTCGGAAGGAGGAGAAGTAATAAAGTGGGAGATCGTAGAAGGGGCTTAAGTCAAGGCGTCCAATACTGTTCTAACTCGAACAATTATAGCACTCCCCATAACATGATTGCAGACAAGTACAAGGAACAATTAAAAGAAAACGAAGTTATATTTAGTTTATTTTTAGACTACGTAACAAAAATTGGCACAATAGTAATGTATCACAATAACTTCATTTGCAGGAGAGATTAAAGTAATGCATTAAGATTTTACATTTCATTAGGACACATTAAATTACAGGTGTGATATATTAATGTTAGCGTCAAAACTTCAAATACATTGCGTAACTATACTAAATTTTAATATATTAAACATAATTTGGAATATCTGATGCAAATATTTCTTATGTATTTTTGTGAAACATTTCTTTTGTAACTTTTCTTACCTATTTTTTCGATATGTACAATTGTATAATTTAGTGTCATTTAGGTTTTAAGTTTTTGTAATATCTGTGTTCGGTACCAAGCCGTCATAACTGAGGTTTTTCTTGGTTTTCCTCGATTACTTACGGTAAATGCCGGGTTGATCCCTGGATTGCTACCACAGAGTAAAGTAGAATTTATCCTCCAATTATTGTTATTGTCATTCATGTATGTATTTTTATGTTGTAAGAACGTTTGATTATTTTATATTATCGCATAAGTACTCGTAGGTTGTATGTATGTAAATGGTCAGGTATTATTATTATTATTATTATTATTATTATTNAATAGAATGGGAATGACACATCTATAGGTAAAAAACGAGAGTTCAGAAAAGTAAATGAAGATTGAATACAACGTGAGCCCTGAAATAACTTTGTGGAAAGTGATCTAGGATCTAATAAAAAAAATTAATGGAAAACAAAAAAACGACACTCAGCGAGTCAGGAGACGAGGGAGAACATTTTCCAGTATTCAATTTTTGCGTTTTCAATATTGAGCTAAATTATAATTAAATTGGTTTACAATACTACGTTAATGATATACAGGGTGGACAAAGCAGAACTGGCCCGTAAAAGAAGTGTAACACTGACATGGAATTATGAGCAGAAGATGGACGACTATATGGACATTTTCAACAAGACGGAAATACACTACTTACTGCCTTGAGAACCTTGTCATGTGTACATGAGGTGTTCGTTAAGGAGAGGGCAGACAATAAAACATCAAGGTCACCTGATCGCCTGATCTCTATCCCTGTGATTTTTACCTGAGGGGTAAATTGAAGGGTCGGGTGTACTCAAACCTCACACACGAGAAGAGCTTCAATAGAACATTGAAAACGCTATTGCTGTTATCCCTCAAGCAAAGCTGCTACGCGTGTCTCACTGTTTGATTAATCGAGCACAGCGCTGCATCTACGACAACGGTGGCCATTTCCAGCATTTTCAGTTATGGTTAGTTTTTCTATTCATTAACAAGGATGAATTACGTGTCGGACTTAAAAATATTTTCCGGGTCAGATTTATGTTACCCATCCTGTATTTACATGCGAAAAAAATTTATATTATTTACATATACCAGATGAGTTTTTGCGACTTCACTTATGTGAGATAAGAAAATCGTATTATCTTTCTCGAATCTTCATTTATATTTACTGAAAATGTTTATCACATTCAGTAGACGAACCATACAATTAGGATAGCCATGCTCTTCCTTGTCAACACTGTTGTTTGCCCTACTCATTAGGTTACATTCTCATATTTAAAACAGAGGGGAAAATGTGATTAAACCAAATATGACAAGAAAAAGAACATTTTACGTTTACCCGAAATTTAAAAAAAATATATTTAGTCATATAAATAAGTTATTTAACATAACTTTTGCATATTAATAAAATTAATTTTCTTTTGGTGTCTTCAATAATTTCAAAAATTAATAATAATTTCCCTGATTATATTTATATCTGCGACCTTGCTACTTTTTTTAAAAGTAAGATTAATAGTCTTTGGTAAATATTATTACTGAACCATATTTAATGTTTAATACAATGTTTTGTAAGGGATTTGATCAGAATCGTTTCATACAGAAATATTCTGTGCTTTCTTTAAGCACAACTTATTCACTAAGGTGAAGGTTAAGTCCCACCTGTGGCGCAGGTGGTAGTGTTGTCGCTCATTAACTTGTCATCCCGGGTTCGATTCCTAGTGGGTCCAGCAAATTTATAGCTTTCCACATTAATGTCCCAGTTCATATACCTGTGACTACTGAAAAGCAAAACCTTCCTTCCTCTATCCAGCTCCTCCTAGTATCAATACCTCTAACTATTACTAACTATTTCTACTAACCCCTCCATGTGGGTCAAATTGTTGGTAAACCCATTTAACCGGCCCACCTACGAATAATGACCTACCACCCAACTCCTAACTCCTATCGCTCCATGTAGATAAGCTTCAATAGCACTAAGCTACATTTCCCATTTACAATTACAACAATATAAAAAAAAGGTGAAGGTTACTTCTAAGAAATAATTTTCTCTAAAGGTGTCTAATTTTAATTTTCGATTCTTTCGTTTTATGTATTTATGTCATGCTTTAAAAAATTGAAATTATTTCACTGTTCTCTTCTTGTTACGGTACAATAAATATTATTACTTTACATAAAAATTGTAATAGTTCTCATTTGTAATAATGAAATGAATATTACTAAATATAGCACGATGATAATGTAAGAAATCCTCTTCTACAGAATTCTAAAACAAAAATTTTCGTATGTTTCATACGTTCATCCAGAAAAAAAGATACATCAAATGACTGCAAATTGTTGACGTTTCATGATGTGAAGAAGTCTGATCACCATAGATTTCTAATTCGTATCAGGAGTTTACCGAAAGAATCTGGATTTATGTTTCATCACTAAAGATTCAGAGAAATTCTCTGGGAAAAAGGACTCAATTTAGAAGTGCAGCTTACAAAGGAATCATCCTCCTTCACCAAAGTTATGAAACAGACCGTACGTATACAAGGAATACATTCGCAAATCTACGAGAAACACGTTTGCAGGAAATCCTGTTTCAGAGGTTACCTTTTTAAACGCGTTGTATGTAAAGAAAATAGGGAATATTTATACGTGGAGCGATGTGATCAAATCTGCCACAAAGTTGTCTATTAAACAGAAACATTTCGATAAAAATGTATGTCAAACGTATATTATAAGAAAAAAAAACTCTCAATGTGTTCAAAATGAAATGACGTAAACAAACTGGAATGTGAACATAACAAGATCCAGAGAATAAATGGGAGAAATGAATACATACAAATATGACATCACAAGCAACACAAAAGGACAAAATAAATGTTAGTTAATCCAAAGAATTATACTGAACGATAATTGTGTTTGAACTCTTTGAAAAACTTCGCTGAGGAGCAAGACATAAGTGAAATCCTCGAACACATTCCTCCTAAAATCCAGATGAATCGGTCATTTCAAGAAGTTCCACAAAGTACGAAAACCATCTTCCATATATCTCTCATGTTACACATTCGTTTCCAAGCGAGGCCAAGACGGCAACTACTTTATCTCCTCTTCTCCGTCACTCAAGCCAAAAATAACAAAACAACATTCCGGCATTTGTACTGACGCAGTTACATCACAAACATCATCCCGATAGTGACACGACATTTCACAGACTCGCCGCTTTGGGACATCCAATACGGGCGCCACGTTTTATCATGTGATCCTCCTCGTAGCCAACACCTGCTACGGCATCCCGTGGTTCCTCACACAGACCGTTTCTTTCATCGTTCGGGGCATTTCTCGTGAAGGAGATTTTATTGAGGGATGGGAGTTGACCCGGGGGGTGGGGGGTGGAGGAGGATAATAGAAGACGAGCGTTAAAGAATAAAGAGTTCCATTGTGTGATGGAAGGGGAGCAGAGGTTGCCGCGCTGGGGTGGGGAGTAGGGGGAGAGGGGGTGAGAATAACGGGATGGAGCGATGAGACGGCGAGGGAGAGAGGGAGAGGGGACAGGTAAGTAACGGCTACCAACGCCCCCTCCTCCGCCTCCACCATCGACCATCGACGACCTCCAAGGCAGTTCCTCCTCAGACACAGCCCGCTTTTCCTGAGCACGTGCTCGGTCGGTTCTGATGGTCACACAGCTGCTGCTGCTGCTGCTGCTGCTGCTGCTGCACCCACGCGGATGCTACGAACAAGTCATTAGTCTCAATCCTACAAACTGGCTGCTTGTTTTCTCATTTCTCTTCATATCTTTAGTAGAAGTTGCATCACTCTACATGAGTTTTCCATTCTCGTTAATGTTTCAGTGATCAATGAATACGTACCAACATTGAAACTGTCAGTTTCACAGACCACGTTTCACAATTAAAACGGATAATGAACTAGTGCGTCAGGATTAAAAACAATACTGAATTATACAATAACATAAGCGATGTCGACCTGAGCGATTGATTGACTGATTCATAAACGCGGAGAAAAAGCGATTACATATTGGATGATATTCCGACTTTTTCCGAATATTTACCACAGCTGAGTCCAATGATAAAAACAAAAAAGAATTTCGATGCATTTCAAGAATATGTAGGAAGTGTAAAGAAATTAAAAAACGACATGAAATGTTAAACAGCACGACATTAGACCTAAAGAACGAAAGATTGTGGAATGTCGAAGGATGAACACACGACACGAGAGATATATTGATAACTTACATAACATGTCAAAATATATAATAGTAAAACATTATGAAGAGAAGAAAACTGAATTGAATTATCATTAAACAATAGTGCAGTATAATTTAACTCACCATTTCCCCATTTCTGTTATCCAAGTTCGCACCCTGAAATTCTTCGTCGAATTAATTAAGGGCTCAATACAATCTGTCTTCTCAACCGAGGGAATTCACGTTACTAATGCGGCTTTCTAAAAAAGAGTGGAAGTTCTCTAAAACCTCTTGAATTATAAAATTTTCCATTTCTGCGAGAAATATTCGAAAATGGAAGTATTGTTCCAAGATTCCCTGCAGCGGGCACAAACTCAGAACACACATTTCATAAACCAGCCCTCCTCTCCGCTTTCCCCCTTCGCGACAGGAAAGTTACGTCTTGCGCAGCGATAAGGAAAAAATCGGCAGGAAAACCCGGGGTTGAGATCGACCCTACCCAAATGAGGAATGTGATATTCAGTACCTGAATTTCTTGACCGCGGGGTTGCGCTAGGCACAAGCTCGAGATACAGCGCGGTGATCCAGTTGTTCTAATTTTGCCCTCAGAAGCATTTTGCTATTGTAAGTATGAAGACGGGAAAATCTAAATTGATGAGTAGATCGAACAATAGTGAAGACAATGTTATCTCCGTTATCTTTTATACATTCAACCAGAGGCGGATCTAGACCGTAATCAAGGAGGGAGGGTTCTGGGGAGTAGGGAATAGTCATTTCTATTTGTAAATTATGGTTTTACTATACAAAAATACCGTGATTTCGCATGTCCTGATGATTAAACTTTATTATTTTTGCCACGAACATGTAAATTAAGTATGCGGAAAAATTGGCAGCACTATTACAAAATATGCCTCTTATAAATTTCAATTTTCTCTGTTGATAGTTCAGATCCGATGGGGGAGGGGGGTGGCTACATTCTCCTTAGCTTGCCCCTCCCTCCCGTATAGATCTGCCACGGCATTCAGCTTGCTTTTATGATTCCTTTGAATAATATGACAAACATTTTAACAGGTGTCATCGGGGAGTCAAGAACGATTACAAATTTGTTTGTCGGTGACAAACCGCGTCTCAGTAGACAGAACTTCCAACGATTCGGTCATCTTACTGCGGCCTTCTTCAGGACAATATCAGAGTCGTACAGACCTAAGTCGCTTTCGTACCGCCATTCTACTTTACTAGAATTCTAGATTCCGTATTTGCAGAGTACTAGACAGCGACATCGGTCTGTACGACTCTGATATTGTCCTGAAGAAGGCCGCAGTAAGATGACCGACACGTTCGAAGTTCTGTCTATTGAGACGCGGTTTGTCACGGACAAACAAATTTATACTGACTCCGGCCGCGAAATACTACGATTATATCAAGAACGATTGTTCACACACAAAATTCAAAGCCCGACGAGAAGTTGCGAGAAGTGAGCTAGTAGTGAAAACGCTTGTTACCGAGGTCCCTTCTTCCAACCTCCAGCATGTGAAATATAAATGACACGAATTCGTTTCCACCATATGGAGATTGCGTAGGAATCAGCCTCTGAGGACCGAGGTCTCTGAGCAATGTTTGGCGATTCTTTGGAAAATTTCAGTGAAGTTGTTATCTCCGGATAAACCTCCATCTGGTTGACGACGAACGGAAGTTCCTCCGTGTAGCGCCTTTTCATTAGCAACCAGCGCCCGCTTTCCGCTTTCGAGCGTCGGCGGCGACTCCATCACAAGACGAGTGAAACGACGCGACGGCAGCGTGAGAAACGCGTCGTGAGGGATGAAAACGCAGCGCCGCGCCGCGCCGCTCATCTTCATTGCTCTACGCAGCCTGCCCCACCGGTGGCTCAGGTGGTAGTGTTCTCGCTCAACCCGAGTCCCGATGGGGCCAGAAAATTTGTAGCTCTTCATGTTAATGTCCCACTTCAAATCAATGCTATGTTTAGTAAGTAGTCCAGTATGTGACTTCTTGTTTATTATTTGCTCTCTTTATTCAGTCTGTAGTATTTACCCTTCGTGAACATGGGCACACCTTCGGGGCCTGTTCTGAAACAGTTTGGCTTTTTGACAATACTTTTCCTTCCTGCGCGACAACTTCCCTCGTATTTTCACTAGTGACAAAAAACCACAAATGAAATTTTACTAGAACTCAACTCAGATACTGAAGTTAACGCGGCTCAATAATTCAGTGAAATGATGAATGTATTTTTATTGTCCTACGTTGTCTTCTTTGCCATGTTCCATGATCGTTGGTTGAACTCATTCGCCTGACCACCTTGGACTCGAAATAGAAATTTCCTGGGAGGGATCTGTAACAAGCAACAGAAATTCCTCACGAAATGAATTCAGGAATTCGAGACAAAATGTCATTCCAGTCTACTTGGGGTCATTTTGAGTCTTGTTTATCAGTTTCTCGCGTCTGCGTCGTGGCATTTCTTAGATTATCATAATGAAACGTCGAGAAGTGAAATCACCATTCACTCCACAGAAAGGAATTTCACTTTAACTCGTAATATATTGGCGTTGAGTAAATCATCCGTTTTGAAAGACAGAACATAACATGTAGAGGTCAATCTTTATGGTTATCCACGTCGATCAATCGTCAGCCTCAGAAACTGTTTTATATTGAAAGCCTTGATTAAAAAACCTAAACACTTTTTCAAACACTAAAATGACCGAAATAAATAAGTTAATTAGCATCCAAATTTTATATTCCTTGGTCTTCCCCTCTTCACTTTTTTATCACTCCACGTCAAAATAATATTACTCCCAGTAACATACTACACCTAACCAGTGGCGTATCTAGACCGTAATCACCAAAAATCCATAAAAAGGGGGGGGGGGCTAACTGGGGAGTATATTTGTTTAAAAATTGTGGTTTTACAACCCAAATTTTATGAATAAAATGCATATATATAATCAGTACGTAATTGATGCATGCATGTAGCGATGTAGCAAGTGTGTCACATTGCGCAGTCAGGATGTAGCAGTGATTTGTCAACAATGGATGGATGCTTAGAAGATGGGTGAAAATTTTGAAAATAAATTGGTAGTAACTTGGTAGTAAAATGATGTGATCTCTGAAGATGAGGTGAAAAATAAAATATTGTATACACAGCTTTTTTAAACCTTTCCTTTTCATAGCTATTATCCATTTTTTTAATATCAGGATCTCGAGGAAACCTTAAAATAAACCTGAATATTAATTTCTATATTTACTGCATTGAGAATAAAGAAACATAATTTTTATGTAAATAGAAAACTTTTCGAATATATCCCTGTGCCGGTACATTCGGTAAGTAAAACATCAAAAATCTGATCTCTACAACAATGAAATCATGGTTTAGGAACTTAACGTATACTAAAATTTGTATTACTATGCTGGTAAATGTATAATTTTAAAAGATACTGAAGGTTCAGCAGGTAAAAGACGAATTCTTTTGCACACTACTTATGAAATGATAAGCCAACATTCTTCACGAAAGAGTTATTGCATTTGTGAGTTACAAGCGTGTTGACCATTTTAATTAACGAATACAATTGATGTCTTGATAATGTGAAAGAAAGAAGATAACATCACTGTGCACAATATTAATTTCTGTGAATGACACACGTGTCTGTTGATGCGGCGAGCGACGCAATGTGTTGGCAACTTTGTGCAATACCCCCGACTAGAGTGGGGGGTGTCTTGGTAGCCGGCTCGAGTTCGCCCGCTGACCCCCGTATTACTCAGCGTTCCAGTAGGTTGTATATTTCTATGATAATAGGTGAGCAATGGTAACAGCGAGGATCGGCATATTTGCACCCGGGCACAGTTTACACACATTTTAACTTATCTACCTGCGCGGAGGAGGGTGATGTAGGTGTAAAGAATATAGGAACGCGTACAGACCATCGCTGGCGTCAACGTGTCCTACACTTAATATTATGAAATATACGAGTTATTTCATTAGACTTACAAAGCCATATTTATATTTCCTTCACCGTAGTAAAAGTGAACTACTCGGAGCAAGATTAAGAGAGGTATTACTCGGATCACTTCCGCAGGTAGAAGGAGACTCAGCGCCATCGATATACTACCGAATTGTGGGCTCAGTCCCAGAGACCCAACCAAAACCAGAGGTTGTGTCAGTAGCTAGACAGGCAAATAACTGTTAAAGCATTGTAACTAGAACGACGCTGTGAAGTTTTGCCCGCTTAGCCCCTGTACGTTCCGCCCTATACGTAATACTGAAAGCAACGCGCAGAACGTTGGTGCAGTGGCGGATCTAGACCGAATTCAGGGAAGGGGAGCAAACCCGAGAGCATTTTTTTTCTTCAAAATTTTGCTTTTACAACACAAATTTTATAAATATTACCTTTAAATAAAATGCAGCAAATAAATAATTAACAATTTGATATTATTATTAACAATAACAATTATTTAGTTAAGTTATTAATACGGTGTTATGATCTGGTATTATTAATAACAATTATATTATTAAGACAATAACAATTGAAACCAATAACTATTAATCTAGTAACACTTTTACATAGTTTGCGATTTATCAACTTCAATCTTATCCGTTAAGAGTTCAGCTCCAATGAGGGGTGTCTATCGCCCCTTAGCCCCCCACAGAACCGCCACCGCGTAGGTGCATGAGCTCGGAAATCACAAATAGGCCGCGCGCATTCCAGTAGTTTAGTTCAACGCTTAGCACTCTTCACTGTGCAAACAAACAATAATTCAGGGATGTATTTCTCTTTGCTGCATTGGATAACTCACAGATTTCTCCCCAAAGCAGCAGCAGCAGCAGCAGCGGAAGGGGAAGAAAGACATTCCGTTTACAGGGATGGCTTTCTTCCTCGTTTTTCTTCTTCTTTCCATTCTTCTTCGCAACAGTAAGCGCCATAATGCCCTTTTCTATTGCACTCTGACTTTCTCTGCGCCAAGGGAAAATATATCTCTCCCCCTCACTCAGGTTCACAATGAGAAAGTGTGACTTACCACGCGCTATTGTTAGTTTCCATCTGACACTCAAACGGCATGAACAAGTAAAGTCTCTGACGATGACACTGGGCACCAGGAACAACAAGTGACCCCGGATGACCGTGCACCAGAGGCGTACCTACACTTAAAGTGGTTCTTGGAGAGGGGGGGGGAGATCGTTTAGGAGACCCTCACGTTCAAACTACATAGAAAAGTGTTTGTACACCTACAACATTCATTCTCCAGTGTATGTAAAAAAATAAATTAGAAATAAAAATGCTTTGGGATATACAAAAATAATAATTTCGGTGTATAAATGAGCTTAGGTGACCATAATCGTAAAACGGATCTATAGTTGTATCATTAGGTTCGGCGTTAAACCAATTCTGGTTTGCTCATTATCTTCACATTATACGTTTTCAGGGTTTCTATACCAACGTATAGGGTCTTTACGAACATAAAAACCCTTCCTAAGAACGGATTGCTTCATTAATAGTAGACCATATCACACAGGAAATACCCATCTATATCGAAGAAAAGAGATAAAACGTTTTCGTTTACCAATACTTAATCATTAGAAAAAAGAATTTCAGCCAATATTTCCACCAATTCAATATCCTTCTGATAAACGTGACTCGGAAGTTCAATTATAGTATTTTGATTGAACTTCAAACACATCTCAAAAAAATTATAAAAAACTATCAGAATGTGTAATTGTGAAGAATATTGCAATCTGAAAAAGACGATAATTTAGTATTTCTCCAAAAATTCTCCGACAGCGGTGGTGTAGTGGTAGCGTCTTCGCTTCCAGGATCCCGTTGAGCGGTAGAGCGTGGGTTCAAACCCTGCTCGGCCGAACTAGGCGAGGTTTTCAGCTGGGATTCCCCTCATCTACTCCAGACAAATGTCGGTTCCGTACCACACGTTCCCCGGCAACCCAACATCTCTCCTTCCCAAATAAAACGGTTTGGTAGAGGAGTAGACCTCACGGCCTGAATCTCTCCATAAGACAAAAATATAATAATATTTTTTTTACATGTTCTTTGTTCGAATATTTGATGTGAACTAACGTACACCGGTGAGAAGACGACGAGCGAGAGCCAGCAGAAGGTGAGGTCTAGGAAAAATCGGGACAAACGTGGCTCCCCATAACATCACCTGATAGTCACCGTCCTGACACAATTAGCTCCAACCGAAATGCATTCTCTCTTTTACTCTTTACATGTCACGGACCTATAGACATCTCTTTCTCTTCGGACGGAGCTCGAACAAAAAGAAGCTTCCTCATCGAATGGGTGGGAGAGATGACTTGTAAGAAGGGCGCGGCGCCGGTGAGGTGACCTCTCCTTAGGACCCATCGGCCGAGTGGTTGGTTTCCCCGCCCTGGGCGGCGATGTGGAGCACGGGCGGCGCACGCGGCGGTTCGTGCTCTCAGCCATCAGCGGCGGCGAAGACGAAAGCACGACACGACACGGCACGACGGTCGAATACCAGCACGAGAACGAGACTTCTTCGCGGGAATAAATCAAGAAGAAAAATTCTCTTCACTTCTCCGACTATACCTCTTCTCCTATGCTATGAAGATATACGAGAGTAAGTAGAATGAAATCACTAAAATGTCTGGAATGGGAATAAATAAGTAGAATTACATGTGTTTATTTTCCCTTTGAACTAAAAAAACATACTTCACCGTCAATCCGTACGAAATAATTGCAATAATTGTGGGTGAAATACCTTGCATCTAACGGAGAATATACTTATTTTCAAAAATAGACTAATTCTTAAATCATGAATATATCAAAAGTTTAGTTTACATTGTTGAACATTTTTTAAAATCACTTATACCTAAATGTCATTCGATACTTTAAAAAGGGTTTCATACCTACGAAGTTCGAGTCCACAAAAACTCGGAAGTGTATTATTAAAAAGGGGGGAATTGGATGAAAAGAATTAATGTGGTTCAAAAATAAGAACAAAAAAATAAAAAAAGAAGAGAGATGAAATTCACACAGTAAATCGTAAGGTAGAACTTCAGAAATATTTCATTATCATCGTAGCATTAATATATCAACACTCAAATCAAATAATTTCCAAGATCAAACATAAGCTTAAAATTCAAAACCGTAAATTCTTGAGTTTTTTCTCCAAGATTCGATGGAGGTGAAAGGTAGCCACTATTTGAAGGACCACAACAGAAATCATTGTAAAAAGTTGTGAAAAGAAATCTTCCCGCAGAAAAGTGACTGTCTCCTTTACAGAGATCCCATGTGCGGAAACAGGTCGTTAAGAGACGTGCTTCACCAAATCAGAAATAAGAGTTTCAATGGAAGGTAAATGCTTTGTATATTGGTATATTGAATATTGTAGTATTTGTAAATGGGAAATGTAGCGTTCTATTGAAGCTCATCTACATAGAGGGATAGCAAGGAGTTGGGTGGTAGGCTATTGTTTATCAACAATTTGGCCCACATGGAGCCCCAGTAGGAGTAGTTAGTAATAGTAAGAGTTAATGGTACTAGGAGTAGTAGGTGGTGGATAGAAGAAGGAGGGGTTTGCTTTTACAGCTATAGGAACTGGGACATAAATGGGAAAAGCTTCAATTTTTCTCTGAACCCTGGATGACTTGGTGATGATTAAGCACGCTAAAACCTTAGCCACTGGAGGGGCGCTTGATTTATGAAATATCTTCAGAAGTAAAACAGCAGCCAAGGCAACAAAAGTCCACCACAATTTTCTTTAACATGAAACGTAATTATTTTAAAATCGTACGTTATTTACTTCTCGTTAATTTAACTGTAATTTCATGGGATTAGGTCACAATTAAAAGCTAAAAATTCTCTTCGAACTTGCCAACATTTCGATAAACGCCGGTGATTTCTCAATAAAGCGTGCTTGGAAAAAGTGTGAAAAAATACCAAATTATTAAATTTTTAACTAGCTTTGAAGATAAACGTAGGCTTCCGAGGCCGGAGTCAGTATGAACTTGTTTGTCCGGGACAAATCGGGTCTTAGTAGATAAAACTACCAACGTTTCGGCAATCATGCTGTGGCCTTATTCAGGGCAAGTTCAGAGTCGCAAGACCTAAGTCGCTGTCGTACTCTGCCGTAGTCTGCATTGCGACTCTTGGCATTGCTCTGAAGACTGCCACAGCATGATAGCCGAAACGTTGGTAGTTTTATCTACTAAGACGCGGTTTGTCCCGGACAAACAAGTTCATAGCCTTGAAGATGATGGTTTATACATCGAAACGTTGGCAAGTTCGAAGAGAATTTTATTTTTTTATTGAGACCTATCCCAAGAAATTACAGTATTTTTTTTTACTTTTTAGTTAACGAAATTTACAATCTCTCTGCTACACTAACTAAATGAGTCCACTACTCGACCGAGGCAGAACGTATCTCTTCAAAATTCATAAAATTATAAAGAAGTACTATTTAACTGAGGATTGGGCGTAAATTGGACCTTTCACTGCGCCCACGTTTCGGTAATTTATTTCGCCTGTATCAGAGCTACGAAGAACGTCGAAAAAATTGCATCACTCTCAGTGCACAAAACATAAAATAACACCGATAATTAATGCGTATCTTACTAAGAATCAGAATAGTTACAACAAAATTTAAAAAATAACATACTTCTATATTAGGTAGTGTATTTTGCTCGTAGATCATGAAGCAGTATCTTCTCACTTCTGTTCTCTTACATCGGTCTAGCTATGTATTTGGTGTTGTTGAATAAAGGTGTGATTGGTGATGTACCATACACATAAACAAGATATGGGCTGTAATGTCCTCGATGTTGACGAGCCCTAAAGCCCCACAAAAAAAGAACATAAATAAGGTGGTCTCATATTATAATATAGAAGTAAGTTATTTTATTTTGTTGCAACAATTCTAATTCTTAGTGAACTACGTAGTAATTAAAGGTATTGTTTTAGTTTTTAGTTGCTGTTCTTGTTTTTCCGACAGAACAAATCATACTAATAATTGCGCATCAATCTTCTTAGATTAAGCTGCGAAAGGAAACATACAAAAAAGTTCTCCCACAATTCCCTGCGACGCAAGGAGAGCGGAGAAGCGAGTTTTTGCAAGTGTATGAATCCGAATGACAAGTTCTTGCTGAAAGTCCTCGGTTCATCCTCCTTCTACGACGTGGTCACACGACATCGCAAAATAGAAGTATTTATGGTTTCCGTAACAGGTTTGTTTCTACGCAGATTCTGCAAGAGTCAATGACTTTGCGAATTGGCTCGCATATTTTTTTTCCGGTAACATATAAAATCTGTACTTCGACAGCACTGATCACGTTCGAGAGACGCGAGAGAGAAAAGAGAGTCGGATCGTTTTAAACGGTGACAAAGTATTGTCGTGGCGCCACTAATTCATCTCTAAGTGGATTCATCTTAAAAATTCTGGAGGTTTTAATCTGATGAAGTACCGTGATTTGTTAGGTTACACTGAAAGAACGTACTGTTATTTTTGCAAACCTTCTGCTTTTTCGTAACCGTATTTTATGTATATACAGTGGAGTCTAACTCGAAACCCGTTAACTCGAAATCCTCTCTAAGACGAAGAAATTAGCCATTCCTTTCCGTTGACGTAAAAAAAACTACAACTCGAATATTTAGACGCTATAACTCGGACTGAATATGGTTTCCCGGTGATGTACTAACCACAAATATAACACTCTAACTCGAACTACAAATCTAGAGGAGTCTATTACTCGAAAAAGCAGTATGTAAACTTTGCGACCTTTGTAAATCGAAATTCTTTTCGCAAGACTCCTTAACTCCAAGCAATAATTGTCGTCAATAACCAATTCCAAAAATGATTTCGTACTTTCATTGAATGATGTACTGATATCGAGGGCCTTGTTTGCAATGAAACAGACAATTGAATTAATTCCTTGACTCAAAACAAAATTACAGATTTCTTTTAATACATGCATATTTTCAAGTTCTTCCTTTGTACATGAAATCATGTACAATATAAATGTAGTAAAATAAATCTGTATAAGTCGAATTCTTATTTTCTGATGACTCTAAAACTTGAATAACATATGGTTCTATTAGTTGGAATTGATAATGTTAAAAACCTTATTTCGAAGTCCTCTATAACTCGAAAACTCGTTAACTCGAAACTTCTGACTTTTCCCTTAAAGTTCGAGTTAAAGAGGCTCCGCTGTATCATCTTCAACTGTTCTGTTGCTAGTGACAACTTCTTGTTACACTTGATGACTCTAATTTCGAGTCAAAACGTTGTGTAGTAGTATAGCACAGTGAAACATATTGTGAGCGTCCACGAAAAGGCCGTAAGTGATTAATCTTGATTAGCTAATTGACGTAAAGACTAGAAAGATGAACATAATTGGGGCGAAACAAAATCATGTTAAAAAATAAACAGATTTTAAAGGAAATTTTCACAAGGTATTCGGGAAAACAGCCACAGAATTTTGACAAAAATCCCGAGATAAAGTTCTACATTGGGATTAGAATTCCATTGTACAATCATGATCGGGAAATTGTATAGATGTGGAAATGAGATAACAGTGGTTGCAAATTAGAGTTGATATTTCTAATAATCTAATGTATGGTAAATTATAAATAGCTGCAACATCCCGGGTAATGACTCTAGGGTAAATAGATAAATTATGAAATGTAAATATTAGGGCTAAAATATTGTGTAAAATTTTCAATGCTTACGTCGGCAATACTGTGAATAATGTGAATAATCCACGCCAATAATATATATTTTGAAACTATTCGATTATTATTCATAAATATTTTTCTCATAACATTTTCTATATCTTTCAATGCTCATTATTCGACGCTTCGAAATGAGGACAGGGAAATAACAATTAAAATAATGACTTAAAAGTTAACAATATAATAGAGAGACTTCAACCGCTGCTAGAGGCTAAAAGAGTAATAAAAGCGAAAGTTGGAATTAACCTCATTTTAGGCAAAGGAATCTCTCACAGGATCTCAAACTAGAGTAACGAACAAACCGTTTGGGAGTAATGAGTATTAGCTGCAATTATTTTTCTATTAAGGAAACAAACTTAGAAATGTGAAAGTAGTTTCCATTATATCTTAATTGTGTCTCAGAAGAAATTGTACTCTACCCCACGATGCAAGATGACACCCCAATTGCTTCCTGGAAATTACCTATGTTATGACGGATCACTTCCGTTCGACTTGTTCTGTATCTTCATGGGAGAGAAGATATAGTAGCAATTCCACAGCGCAGTTTTTCAGATCGGAGTTGAAAATTTCCAAAGCTATTAATTATATTGAAGATTACTCATATAAGCATTAACACTACTTATTTCCAGTGAATTAACATAACACTAGATTTATTTATAAGTTATGTTTTTCGGGAATACAAAGGTGTCATGAAAAATAAACAGGATTTTAAAAGGAACGAATACTCATCTGACTGAAGTTAATTTACAAATGATGCATGTAAATAAGACTGCATTTCTATGTGCAATAAGAAATGATTTATTTTTCGCAAAAATTCTTCTCGGCAACGCCAATGAAATATTTTTGGCGAAAAAAATAAAAATTGGCTCTGAAAACCTGTTCCAGTTACATCCCTCAAATGGTGTAATTCCCTGAAAAATATTGTTGCGCATAGAAATATTCCGTCATAAACAAAAGCAGCCACAACGAGCCTTCGACTTGTCAACACATCGTCAATTCAATCCAATGATTCGTTCAGAAACAGCGAACCGTTCGACAATCACTAGTAACGACGCGAAAGCAGGTGTTATTACGAACGGACGGGCTGAGCCAAGCACCGTCTCTCGTTTCGTTATGGAGAAGTACAGGAGGCCGTGACCTTGGCGTGGAGGATCGCCTTTCATTGCTGTTCGCAGTTCGTCTGCAGGAATTAAAACGTGTGTGCTAACAAAATGAAGGCGGAATCGAATAAGCTTTATCTCTCACTTGTAAGAAAACGATGTGTGACAGTCACACCGGGTTTTTCTCCGGTTTTCCATGGGCATTTGATCGGAATTGATGGGATGGACCCTTGTTTGCTGTCGGAAAGTCAGTATCTTATTGAACCCTACAAATAGTCAATCACTGTTTTCACTATTAATAGATAAATTTTAAAAATAATTGTAATCAACACTACTCCGCAAATCAATTTCAGTCCTGATCCCATCCATAGGCGATTTCTGCGTGCAGTACTGTTTTCGAAACTAAGAGTTTTAACAGTTGCCTAAAATTCCGTTTGAATTCAATAGTACAAACCGAAAGAAATCTCTTCACGATCGCTAATATGAAAAAGAATGATTATTTTTAATTACTCATTAATTAAAATTGTCAGGGATGATTACGAATTCATTCCATTAAGTTTTCGGTAAATTTATTCAAGAATAAAATTCACGCAGAAAAATATTAGTTGTCTTGTTTTTCTGGTTTCCTCTATGGACACGCATTGCGATCTATTGGTCAGCCTTTTTTATCAGAGGCGAGTAAAAAGTTAAATCACACGTTTTCTTTTCTTCGATGATAAATATCATGAAGATCAAAAGGATGAAAGATTGATTCCCGGAAACTCCGTGAATGAAAAATTTTTTTGAAACAAAATTAATTTTACTGAAAAAGGATTACAGTGGAGACTCGTTAACTCGAAATCCTCTTTAAGACGAAGAAATTAGCCATTCCCTTCCGTTGACGTACAAAAACCCCTGCAATTCAAATTATTTAGACGCTATAACTCGAACTGAATATGATTTCCCCTCTGATGTACTATCCACACATACCACGCTCTCTAACTCGAACTACAAATCTAGAGGAGTCTATTACTCGAAAAAGCAGTATGTAAACTTTGCGACCTCTGTAAATCGAAATTCTTTCCGCAAGACTCCTTAACTCCAAGCAATACTTTCATTCTCGTCAATAACCAATTCCAAAAATGATTTCGTACTTTCATTGAAAGATATCGAGATATCGAGGACAATATATTTAGTGCCTTGTTTGCAATCAAACAGACAAGTGAATTAATTCCTTGACTCAAAACAAAATTACAGATTTCCTTTAATATGTGCATATTTTCAAGTTGTTCTTTTACCATAAAATAATATAATGCAATAATGTACAATACAAATGTAGTAAAATAAATCTGTATAAGTCGAATTTTTATTTTCTGAAGACTCTATAACTTGAATAACGTATGGTTGCATAAGTTGAAATTGATAATGTTAAAATCCTTATCTCGAAGTACTCTATAACTCGAAATTTATAACCTTTCCTTTGAAGTTCGAGTTACAGAGGGTCCACTGTATAAGGTAAATTTAAATTAGATAAAAAAGCAGCCCATTTCCTTCATAAAATGTCAATTTAATTAACTAATTTTGGAAACCAAATACAAATTTCACACGACATTTCCTACGTGATTAATTTGTAGTTACACGCCTGATGATGACACCAAACGGTATGGAAACGACGTACGAAATTATATGTGTGTTTTCAAAATTTGTTAATTAAACTGACATTTTGTGAAGGAGATATTCCGCTATTTTGATCGAATTTAAAGTTATTAATTTTACACGCAGACACAATGCATCATCTTAAGGATGATAAGTAAAGAAAAAATTTTTTCACAACATTGTTTACAGCAACGTCACTTTCGCTTGGATTCGTGAGTTGAGTGACTCCGGAGGACGAGCGTGAGGCGAGTGGCGCGCGCTGGACGTCATTAATCAGGGAAAGTGTATAACAGATGGGCGCCGCCGTTCTGTCACGGGGGCGCGGATCGCCAGCTGCGAGTCCCGACCTCTTATCAGCGTCAGGGGGCAAGACACACTCGCCGCCTCCGCCGCGGTTAGGTCGTTGCCATGGGGATTGGTGTGGGTGGAAGTCTCGGGGAGAGAGACATGGAGAGCAGAGATAGAGGGAGTACTTGCGTAAGAAGAATCAAATCACGGAAATTGGCGTAAATAAACAGAGTAACATAAACTTAATGTGATTACAACTTGAAAAACACACTTCACCTGCCATATAAATGAAATAATTGCAGTTATAGCTGATGTTGAAATGCATTGCGTCTTATGGACGAAACACTTATTTTTGAAAAAGAAGCAATTTTTAAATCACGAAAGTGATGGAAGTTTATTTTGATTAGTAGCAAATTTCCCGTAGTATTTTTTTAAATCACTTTTATCTATAGGTCACCGGACATTTGATAAATCTATTTAACCTTTTTCTGAAGTGAAATGCGTAAATCACAAAATCGCTAAGGTTGTGAATACTTTTATGTAATTCAAACAAGTCCCTGAATATTGTTTGTTCTATATTATTAACTGAAATATACAAATTAAATCGTGTTTTTCCTTCGCTATTATTCATTTTGTTGTGTTCTAAAAACAATTCGATTAATGATAAAGAAATCAATTATACATCTCTGAGATTTGACCAACTTGGAGTGCTGGTCTCACCTGAACTCAATTATTTTATCGATTTTTCGAAACCGAAATTAGAAGCTGAATGGATATTATCCTCTGCTACAGACTTTGAGGGGAAAAGTTGTAATAAAATCTGTATTATAAGCCATTAACTTCTAAATCAGGAACTTCAACATGATATTGTAGATGACAAGAAAAAATTATTTGTTATATTAGGAAACACACTAAGTGTTTTCATTAAAAATTGTACGTGGTTGATAGTGTGTCTAGCGTCTGAAGATGCCACCCGATATTAAATAGAAGGAATAAAAAATAAATAAATAAAATGCGCTATATCATAAGAAGCTAATAAAAGTTCTTTTTTGGCAATTTTTTTCTCCAACAATAACAAATGTATTTTTAATTTTTTTTCGGAAAATTGGGATGATTGAAGATTTTTAAATATAAAATCGAAAAAAGTGGTAAAAAATGGCACTCTAATATTACGTGTTCGGCAATCTATGCCTGGCCTCTGCCTTTAACAATAAAATTATGTAGTTTGAAACAAAGATTGTTCCAATTTGATTGAGGTTATACGTGACCACAATGAAAAAGATCATGTGCTACGTGTAGTTACAATAAGATTTAAATTAGCAAGAAACTATAGAACGCAACGTCACATTATTCAACTTATAGATGGAAAAGCATTCAGTTTTCTCTAATTTCAATATAAAAAAATTAATACATTGATATATCGAAATAACAACTCTTCTTCTGAAGTAGACTCAACAACATAATATTTTCTAATGTTTTAGCCTCCTCAATTACCACCTTCCAATCCTTCCTATTATGTACCTTTCTATTTACAAGCATTTTAGATCTTTTAAGAATCTGAGCTTTGCTCTTCCTTTGTCCCTTGAAGCTAATGGGTTCCATTTTGACAATTATCTCTTCCGGCATACGACACACAATCCCAACCCAGTCTAATCTCAAGGCTTTGAAATAGTTTACAATATTTCGGTCATTGACTAGTTTACTAAGTTTGATATTCTTTCTTATTATGTGTTTGTGTTGTGGCGGGAAGAACGGGGATGGAGGATGGAGTTCGCCTCTCGCTTCTGCGAGTCTTAATTTTTATTTTATTTTTTTCGTGTTCGTATATGTATGAAGGAACATGAACGAAAACATGCCGAGACATCTCATTTGCTTGTGGATTCGTGATAACGAAAATTGATTTTTTCTCGGGAATCTCGGATTAACCGCCCAAACGGGTTACCGGCCAGGGTCTCGGTTCGGATCAAGACAGGTTGAGACGACTTCTCCTGTACCATCAAAACAACAACTAGAAGTGAAAAATCATGAAGTTAAAATTACATTGGTTAAAAAAATCAGAATCGTTTCAACTATTTGTGACGGAACTTTATTCTGTTAGAGCAAATTGAAAATACGATTTCTCATTTTCAAATACGTCATATTCGTTGAGCCATTGTGCCTTCACGAACACACATTTGTGCATCAGGTATCTTAAGAGCGCTGTCAAGCGGAGGGTCTTCTGGAAACGGAATCCCACTGAGGTTGACACTCCGCTGCAGAATAAATAAACACTCGCCGCTAGTGACTCCAGATGTCTGGCGCTCATTCTGGGACGACGTCTCGCATCGAATGGAAACTTAAGCCTTCATATTTGCCACAGTCGTAAATAAAATCTAGAATCTCTCTTCCAGAAATCGCTGCTATCGTCCACGATATTTTGGTACAGGTTTCTCGTTCCAGAATACCTCAATCAGAATATTCGTATCAGTATGAACACTGTGCGCTGTGTGTGGGATTTGGGAACGCTTATTACTAGCATAAAATAATAATAATAAATTAATTGTCAAAAAACAGTACAAACTGCGAATGACCACGTGAAGGACAGCAAACTAATTTTACTCTCCGGAAGTAAACAAGGGATCATCCCATCAATTCCGATCAAGAGCCCTAAGGCAGAAGCGGATTCAAAAATTTCAGCAAAAATTCCTAAAGATAAAAAGTTAGCTGGGAGTTATTATACGGATAAAATGTCAATATGTTTGTAATTTAACACAAAAAATTTACATATACAAATTATTATCCAACTATAGATTATTCTGAGTATAGTGTTTAAGAATTGAAATAACACTAAATTCACGATTTATTATTACAATAAACACGCCTCTAGACAAAGCCTACAGAACATGTATAAGAAATCCGCCTCTACCCGAAGGAAAACCGGAGCAAAACCCGGGCCAGGATCTATGAATAGTTTAGAGTATTGCAATATAAGAATACCTACTCGTGAAAATAAATAAAGATAAGGAATCGTTCATTAATTACTTCACGCGATCATTGAGAGTTTTTTATCCC